>OU898282.1:66573102-66673102 GCA_918026665.1 Diabrotica balteata
TGAAATATTATTTTAAGCAAACCAATATTTTTCTCGATTTTACATATCATAACAATATATATATATATATATATATATATATATATATATATATATATATAATTTAAAAATATTCATTTTTATTCACATTCCGGTTTAACTGGAATTTATGTGCATTAACTTTCATTTTGCCTCGTATGTCCCATAATTTTAACATCATTTTCAACAGTTTTATTGTTTAGTTTTTACGCTTGGTAGTAATCACAATAGGCAATGTTAAAGTATGCAATCTGAAGCTTGTAAATTAATAGGGAACGAAATTAACAGAAGTATTGAGATCAGTTACTTTAATAACATCTAACTTCAATGTATTTCGAAAAAATTTCCAGTCACTAAACGAACGTAATTAATCTATGTAAAGCATTTTCACTTTCATCTTTCACTCACATTTGAAATTTACAATGTTACTTTCGCTGAAAACCTTATCGATCGAGATTAGTAGACTGGGATATTCACTAACTCGGAAAACGCAAATTTCCTGAATTATCTAATAACAAACGCTTTAACGATCAAAGTCATTCCATGCTCGGTTGAATTACCCATTACTTCAAATTTATATTTTGTGATGTGTAACGCGGATCCTAAAGATATCTTCATATCCGTAAATAGTATAATATTATAAATTAATTCTAAAATTCTGCCGGGAGAGAAATTTCTTCCATTGTAATCACGAAGAAATTAATTCGTAACAGATTAAAGAGATGAAACGAATTTTATATTGGTGGCTCAAGTTAACGAGTCCCGGCCGAGTCCCGATTAACCGAGCCTCCGGATTACCGAGATAGTAATTGAAAAGAACAAACAATGTAATAAATTAGCTTAGAGAGCGAGATCAAGTGAAAGGGTGTGCGCTGGCTATTGGTAGGCTGAAGAGATAAGTCACTAGCGAGTGTTTTTGTTCTAGCCACTATGCTTCTACTTTCTACTGGCCGCCTCCCCACCCATTCTTCCACTAGTCAGTTTAAGTCATTGTAACTTAAAGTGCAATATGAGTTTAAAACGCAAAGAGTTGTAGTTTCTTTAGAAACAAAATTAAGTGCTATAAAACGCTGGGATAAAGGTACGTCAGTAAAGAAGGTTGCTCCTGACCTAGGTGTTGGAGAAATGACTGTGGGAGATTGGAACGTAAACGAAAGATATGGAACAGTGGATGAATAGAAGTGTGAGTAGTGGAAGTGATTTGTTGCGGAAAATTTTAAAGAAAAGAGAACAGGAGAATACCAACAGACAACTGAACATTTCGGGTGAAAAACTTTCTGCCGATTCATTTGAACAATTGTTCCCATGAACAGAATGTTCCCATCAAAACACTATCAGCCTAATTGAACAAATGCGCCTGGATACAAAAAAATCAAAGAACGAATAACTCTTGATGTGTAGCAACTCTTCTTGATCTTTAAAATTAAGACCTCTACTTATTGGAAAATCGAAGAATCCAAGGGCTTTTAAAAATATTAAAGTAAACTGCCTACCCACCATGTACACGAATCAACGTAGTACTTGGATGGAGTGCCAAATTTTTAAAGATTGGTTTTTTGACTTGTTCGTTTGCGTTGTTGAGTCCTTACTACTAAAAAAGAAAAGCTATTCTTCTTTTGGAAACGCACCATCTCATCCAGATGCAAGTTCCTTGGCTAGCGGTGACATTAAAGCTGTTTTCTTGCCACCAAACGTCACATCTGTCATTTAACGTCTGGACCAAGGAGTTTTAGAGGATATGAAACGGAAGTATCGTGGAAGGATTCTGAAAAAAGATCAGTTAATGGAATTGACTGATGATACAATTGCCGACATGGTTATCCACCCTCACAATGTCACTGACGATGACATAAATGAGATAATCAAGAAAATATCTTACTTCGATGGATTGAAGGCGATTGGAACTGCCCTCGCCTACATTGAGTAGTAGGAAGAGTCGACCCCTACCGATGTCCTTCATCTTCAGCGTTAGCGCAACATCGCAATGTCAAAACGAGGCCAGAAGTTGACACAGAAATATATTAAAGACTTTTTTAAAACATGAAGATGATCCAATACGTAAATGTTTTCCTATCTATATATTTTAACTATGTACTCTGCATACAGGTTTATATACTTCAATTGTACATAATAAAACAATTACATACGTGATACCTTTTGAATATTTAGTTTATTTTAAGTAAATACCCTCTTCGCATTATCCAAGTATTTCGGTATTGGTATTATACAAAAATGCATAGAATTTCATATTTATTGTATAAAAATCCAAAGCCTAGGATGAGTGAACATATATTAAAACATTTACAAACTTTTCAAGGGATTCGACTGATCCTTCTCTCCCTTTGCAGGTTCCTTATTGTGTGTTAACATAAATTTAATTTATACTTTCAATAGTCACTTGGAAAAATATGTCGTATTTATAGGAATAGAAGCTTTTGACACGAAATTTTTTCGGATGTTTTGAGGTTTTTGGTTTCTCATCTGACCAGTATTTTCATTTTTTTAGTCACCATTTCGGTGACCTTTCTAATTTCTTGTTTATTGAGGGCAGCTAAATGTTTTTCGCAGTTTTTTTAAATTAATTCTCATAATATAATTTTCTTAATATTGTCCTTAAAGAATACAAAAAATTATGCTGTATTTAAGGAACGACTAAAACTATATTTAGTAATAAAATCCAAGAATGTGTTCTAGTCCTAGACTGCTATTTACTGTCAACTAAACTAAAGTTTTAAGTAGAGCATGCCAAAGGCATTTTATATTATATAATAAAATAAAACGCACATTTTATTAAGTGTTTCCGCTAATAATTTATATTTGGAGATGAGAACATACTAAAATACATAAGAAAACATTTTAACACAAAATTATATATTCTAAATTTTAAACTTACCTCTTTTAGAGCATTAATAGTAAGAACGGCCCGCTATTAAATCTTTTTAAGTAGTCCTGACTATTTAGTTGTTTTGGCATAGCACAATCACAATACACAACAATAATTAGTTTTTAAAGCTATTAAGCTAAATTTAATAATATATAATAAAATGTGAACATATTGTGTAAGAAATCAAAACATAAACAAAATTCTTATTCTAAAAAAGTGGCAACACGTTAAACAATTTTGCCAAACGTTGAACTTTCATTGAAATTTGAAGTATTCCCGTATCAGTGGCGTACGATTGTCTAATCTATTTAATTAAAATTATTATTTTGTGGACTTTACTGTGGACATTACTTTACTATTAAACTTAAACAGTTATCTCATAAAAGTTATATTACTAATAGAACAAATAATTTTGGTTATTTATTCAATATAATTCTTCTTCTTCTTCTTCTTCAGCCTGTGTTCGTCCACTGCTGGACATAGGCCTCTTCCATTTGCTTCCATCGATTTCTACTTCTGGCAATTCTCATCCACTGCTTGCCCGCGACTTGTTTGATATCGTCTGTCCACCTCTTCTGCGGTCTGCCTACTCCTCGCCTGTTCTCTCTTGGTCTCCAGTTTGTTAATCTTCATATCATTTCATTTCATATCATTAATCTTCATATCATTCAATATTCTAAAAATTTCTAATATTTCAAAATCTAAATTCAAATTCTAAAATTTCTAATATAGTAATGATTACATTTTACTGATTATTATACCATGTTGATACCTATTACAGATCTAGCAGTTCGGTATGGGTGTCGTATTATTAGCTGTCTTAGGAAAATTTAAACTCTAAGGTTGATGTTCTGGAAATTTTAAATACAAGTGACGTCACTTTATATAAATTATGACGTGCAACGTTTTTACTTTGAAAAATGCTTTCCCAAGTTGACATGCTCCTTTTCTAACTTGGCCGCACCGTACTGAAGACGACCAATAGTCAGAAATACGTATATACGGTTGCCTTCGATCGATATACCTTTTTTGGTTTTCTGTTTTGCAAGATATGCGATTACATTTTACTTTTATTAATCACTCGCATTATCCTAGTTTAACCATTTGGTTTAAACGTTTCAACGTTTGACAACGAATGCCAAACGCATATATATATTATATGTATATATATATATATATATATATATATATATATATATATATATATATATGTATATATATATATATATATATATATATATATATATATATATATATATATATATATATATATATATATATATATATATTATAAGGATCACTCAGACGAGTGGTGGGTTCTTATATCGGTCTCCAGGCGGAGAAATAAAAGACAAAGTTGATAGGCTACTTTATCTATTTTGAAGACGTTTCGCTTTCGTATTCTGAAAGCATTATCAGTATATATAGCTCTACAAAGTACAATATGAGAACCACCATGGAGAAGATGTTATAGAACATGTTAACATTAGAGTAATGCTACCTAAAGTTAAAATGAAATCTTAATTATTGAATTACTGTTGGAAGTGCATTCTTGGACCTTTTAGTTCTTTTCCACACTAATTTGGTTTTTTATATATGATAAGTTTTTACCTATTATTTTTTTTACATACATGTACAACTACCACCTGTTTTTTTTTGCTGTGTTAATTTTATGAAAATTGTTAACTATATTTAGTTCAATTTATTGTTTATACAACATAATTATACAATGTCAATTCTCGTAAGCTTCTTTACAATTGTTAATATCACTGACTGCTACATATCTTTTTGAGGTAACATACTTAATAACTTTTCATTGGATGTTAGGTTTTTCATATTGTTCTTTTTAGATGAACTGATGATGCTATCAAATTGGATAGCGAAACGTTTTCAATAAATAGATGAAATAGCCATCATCTTTGTCTTTTTTCTCCAATTTTTGACCGAAAAACCCACCACTCTTCGAGTGATCCTTATTTTATATTGGATTGACGGTCTATTTATCTGAAAGACCATATTATTCAGTGGAAGAGTATCTTAACGTATAACTAAGAAATTACAGTACGTTTAGATACAAGCAACAGAGTATGCATATGTATACATATTTGGGTATCACATGCAGCAGCAACTAGTTCGTAAGGTTTTCTTATACAATTTGCAATTCAGTGAAATTTTGCAATGGATTGTATATTTTATTATGTTCTATTTTGTGATATTGACGATTTATATAATTTTAGTAAATTTTAATTGTTATTGTTATTTTTCTACTTTTTGTAAGCTTTGTCTATAAAATTGTACAATAAAGCATATTTCTATTCTATTATATTATAATTTGGTTTAAATAAGTGATTGCTTATTTATACCTCTTCTATATCATCCTACATATTTATTTACAAACAACGATTAAGTATAGAGAATTTGTTATTGCGCTGGTGTACAGAGATTTTTAGTAGAATTTAAATAAAAAATATGTTTTGATTGTTTTCTGAACATACATACACGGCGTATTGCGTTGTCAAGGAAAAACCTCACATGTGTTAAAGCCATGGATCTGGGTTCGTATTATTAAATATACGTGCTGAGGTTAAAAATAATTCATTATAGAAATTAGGACCTAGTCATATACAAAAAATAAGGTAATTAATGCCTTTAACAATTTGATTGTTTTATGCTCTTTACATCCATATACTTAGCTTCTACAAACATTTTTGTCATTTTTTTTGCAGTTTTATGAAAAACGTTATTCGTTATATAAAGTTCTGCATGTTCTAAAACCTAAAATAAAATCATCAAATATTAATTGTTTTCAGTTTCAGTCATATAAGTACGCGGTTTATTAATAATATGAATTGTGGGTATTGTTAAGTCTAATTCAGATTTTTTGACAAACCGCGTATATGACGAAAAAAAACTTATCTGGTGATTGTATTTTAGATTTCAGAACATTTTTTTTTTCATCCTTTATTTATTGAAATCTGTTTCTACAAATAAAAAAAAACAATAATCAATATGTTTATCAAGTAATTAACATAGGGGAGAGCTGTCCAGTGACAGAAATCCTTAAGATAAATTTCTAATATATATACTTAAATATTTGAAATATAAATAACAATTTACAAAGACATTTTACTAACATATTAAAAAAATAGTAATAGTTAAAATTATAACAACACACACAATTATAAGTTTTAGGTATATGTAGTAGCAGTTGTAGCTATAAAACGATATATACGTTTATGTATATAAAGGTATAGAGAGGTCTAGAGGATCACGTCGTTTTAGTCTTCCTCTCCTTGGTCGCTTAAGTAGGTCTTGGGCAAGTGTATTTGGATGGTTTAGTAGTCTATTTTTGTAAGTGCCACTGAGTGAGACAACGGTGTCTTTAATATTTTGGATCTGAAGATCTCGGTGTATCACATAATTGGGCACGTACCACGGTGCAATGGTAATATGTCTCAAAACTTTATATTGGAAACGTTGAAGTTTCAGTAAGTGAGAATTAGATGCTGTACCCCATATCTGTATACCGTAGGTCCAAACTGGCTTTAGAACACATTTATACAGTAATAATTTATTATGTAGACTTAGTTTGGATTTTTTATTCATGAACCAATACATTTTCCTGTATATTAATCCTAGTTGCAGTCGCTTTGTCCAGATGTGCTTTCCCCAATTTAGTCGGCTGTCAAAATGTATTCCCAAGTATTTAACATCACTTTTTTTGGGTATTATGGTATTGTTTATGCACACAGATGGTACACTCTCTTTGCGTAAAGTAAATGTTATATGTGCTGATTTGCTGCCATTTACTTTAATTCGCCACAATTTTAACCATTTCTCTAGTTTATTTAAATGAATTTGTAAATTTTGACAGGCTGTAACAGGAACCGAGCTAGAAACCATTATCACAGTATCATCTGCATAGGTAGCGATTGTGCTGTTTACTCTTGTGGGAATATCTGCCGTATAGAGTAAGTATAAAGTTGGTCCCAATATACTACCCTGAGGTACTCCCGATAGAATTGGAGATATGTTTGATACTGCTTCATTGCATCTGACCTGGAAATATCGATTGGTAAGGTAGGATCTCAGAAGAGCATACAGAGGATGAGGAAAGTGAGTTTTTATTTTAGATAGCAGCCCCTCATGCCATACTTTATCAAATGCTTGTGAGACATCCAAAAAGGCTGCAGTGCAGTATTCTTTCTTTTCAATCGCATCTCTTGCTACTTTGGCAACTCTATGTACCTGCTCAATTGTTCCATGTTGTTGCCTGAATCCAAACTGATAATCAGGTATTAACTTTTGTCTGTCGATTATAGAATTCATTTTCTGAAGGAGTATCCTCTCAAATATCTTAGAGATAATGGGAGGCAAACTGATTGGACGATAGGATGATAGTTCTTGTGGATCTTTATTTGGTTTCGGTATTAGAATGATTTGTGCCATTTTCCATTGAAACGGAAAATAGCCTAACTTTAGTATAGCGTTAAATATGTACATAAGCAACCGAAATCCTTCTTCGGGTAAATTTTTGCAGATTTTTCCCGATATTAAATCATACCCTGGAGCTTTTTTAGTATTGAGATGTTTAACTAACTCTTTTATTTCGTTAATTTTGATATTTTCTATAGGAGGTGACATCTGGTAGGGTGCATCTAAGTTCTTGTGAATGAATTCTTCTTCTTCCTTTGAGATAGTTCTGGAGTGTGGTTGAAAAACTTGGCTGAGATGATTAGCGAATGCTTGTACTTTATCTTCATCGGCCTTGGCCCAATCACCGTCTTTATTTCTAATGGGACCGTCATGCTTAATCTGATGTTTAAGTTTCCTAGAGAGTTTCCAAATAGAGTAGTTTGTGTCATCCGTCGCAGTAAGACTTTCAAGAAATTCATTTATGCCCTGATCTTTGTATTTGTGTAATTCTCTTTTAAGCAAACGAGTAGCCCTATTCAGTTCAGTTTTGTTCTCAGGAGATCTGGAAGTTTGCCACTGTTTTCTTAGTTTTCTCTTTTCGTTGATTAAGATTTTTATATGATGTGGATATGGTTCACAGTTATTACCCCGATTTAGATCTGGAGTTGCTCTCCAAGCTGCCTGTTGAATGATTGATGTAAGGTGATGAACTGCTTCCTCAATATTTTCACTTGTTTTAAGAGGAAGATTTAAGTTAATTGTGTTTTGAATATTAAATCTGAACAGACTCCAATTTGTTTTATGATTTGAAAACGTGTTTATTTGTATTATATACATGTTCCATCACATCAATAAATATGGGAGAATGGTCCGACGAAAGGTCAAAAGAAGGTTTAATGTCTAAAAAGTTGTTACTTATTCCTTTTATGATACCAAAATCGATGAGATCGGGTATTTTATTTCTATCTGTAGGCCAGTAGGTTGGCTGCCCAGTAGAAATTGGAGTCAAGTTATTTTCGTTTAAACTTTTAATAAGTTCTCTTCCGCGAGTTGTTATCAGTCTTGAACCCCATCTTGTATGTTTTGCGTTAAAATCACCTACTGCAATAAAGCGATGACCAAGCCCTTTGAAATAACTAGAGAAATGGTCCTCTTTAATTATTTTACCAGGGGGACAATACGCAACTGACATCGTTATGTGCCCTTTACTGAGTTCTACAGATATAGAGGTTGCCTGAATGTTGATTTCACACACTTTATTTATTTCGTGATGTTTTATATTACTTCTAATGATTAACGCAGTTCCACCATGACCTTTTCCCATTGGGTGTGGTGTGACATAGGTGCAAAAATCTGGCATACTAAAATGGCTCTTGTTTGTCATATGAGCTTCAGAGACCATCATGATATCAAGATTGTGTAACTTTATAAATGCCTTAATCTCCTCACTATGGTTTGTGAGGCCGTTTGCGTTCCAATATCCAATTTTAATTTTGGGGTTGAACATTAAGTTTTGATAACATCGTTATGAGAAGGTCGAACATTTTATCCATTCTATCCATAAGTTTTTGGACCATCAATTCTAAACTGTTACTTGTTTCTGTTGTATTCAGTTTTTCCTGTGTAGTATTTGAGACAGATGCGGTAGTATGATTTGGTCCCTCCACAGCGTTTGCATATGTTACAGATGGGCGACGAGTATTTGAGGAACTTGGCGGGCAATGAGATTGTATTTTCTCCCTCAATTTTGGAAATTGTTTTCTTTGGAGCTCTTTGTAGACCAAACAGCCTCTGTAGGATGCAGGATGATTTTCTTGGCAATTTGTACACTTCACATCTTTAATTCGTGTTGGATTTGGACATTCGGATGACAAGTGATTGGCTGTACATTTTACGCATCGTGGCATTCTGTTGCAATATTTGTGAGTGTGTCCGAAATGTTGACACCTGTGGCATTGCGGAATTTCTCTTTTGGGATGTGGTGGTTCAACTTCAACTATTGAGTTAAGTAGTTTATTGACTTTATAAATATCTTTATTGTTTGCATTAGCAACCAATTCTACGTGGAAAAGTGGTAGTTGCTTTTTATCCTTTATTCGTTTTATGTTGGAGATATTTTTGACTGAATGTCCTAGTTCTTCGAGTGCCCTTTTAATCTCATTAGTTTCTGTTGAGGGGTGAATATTGCGAATAACCACTCGAAATCCACGGTCCTATTTTATTTGATATGTGTGAAACTGCGTTTTTTTTGCTGTTAAGCTTTTAATAATATCCGAGTAGTTTTCAGGTGAATCTACTTGGAGTTTAATTTGGTTATCCCTAAGGCATTTAATGGTATATAGATTTGGTATTTTTTCATCAAGCAGTTCGCGTAGCGGTTTTATATATTCGACATTCTGAATAAATATTGGTGGAGGTTTATTGGATTCGGCATTTCTATTTTCTTCTTGTATATCATCAGTAGTTAAAGGGCTATATCTATTGGTCGTTGGCGTAGGTTTCTGCAGCCAATAATCCTGAATGGTAGTTTGCTTTTTAATTTTATGCGGAGGGCTATCTTCTGATCGCTGACGCTTCTTATTTTTAATTAAAGTCCAACCTGTAACATCATCTTGCTGACGAGTTTGTTCAGTGGCTTCTGTTTGTTGTTCTAGATCTGGTTTGTTTTCTGGCAAATATGTCGACATTGAGGCACAATGAGATGAGCTATTAGTGGCGTTTATCCTGATTTCATTTGAGGAAATACTGTTAGTTCTATTTTTAAGCGATGGTGGAGGAGTTCGTGCCAGACCGGCCTTTCTTATAGGTGGATTCTCATATGCTGCATCTTTTAATGAGGGAGAATAACTCTGACTATTATCTGAATTTGGAATTTGATTTTGCCATTCCATTTTAGCTACTTATTTAACATATTGTATTTTACAAAATATTTTTATGTATATAATGGTTTTTATGTAATTATTATTTTTTTTTGCTTTACGATAGGAGAATTAATCCAGATCGACTCTTCGGAGATCAATTCTCCTCTTAAAGCTACTTAGTTTTTATATATTCAGTAATAGGTACTTTGTTTTCCCTTTCTATATTATTTTTTTGAAGTTTGGCAACACTGTCGGGCGTTGAGACGTGGGCCGTTTTCTTATCGCAGACTGGATTGCAGATAACCTTACTTGTTTTCGATATTATTTTATGGATGTTTAATCGTACCAGATTGGTTTTTCTAGTGTCAATTTTACACTTCGCACTTTCTACACCAGTATAATTAGTTACTACCGATTTTTATGTTTTAAAACTTTAATTTCACCTGTAATTTTGGAAAAATTTTCACTGTTTATTTATGTTTAACCTGCTGGCTTCACCGCAGCGTTGCCAGTGAAGATTTCAGAACATGAAGAACTTTTTATAAAGAATAACTTTGTTTCATAAAACTAAAATTAAGAGTTTCCCATAATGGTGTCGACTTAATTGGACACGCTGTATATATGAATTTAATGTCGATTATATTCCACTTCTTCCGTTTAATCATGGCACATTTATCGAAAATAGACGTGTGTTTAGACTTACTCTTTTAGTTTAACAGTATTTCCATCTGAGACTAAGTTATATGAAAATAACATACACGGCATATACTTAAATATATATCAGTAGTCTTCAGGTATAAATATCCAGACATAATAAGCTTCAATGTCAGAATTAATAATGATATTTTTACGCATTTTTTTAAGATTCTCAAATGTGATAAAATAATAATAAATTAAATGACACATCAATAAAAAACAGTTTTGTTATGATAATTTTATTTATTAAACATCTATGTATTAGAACAGATTTTTTAAATAAACCGTCTTTGAATGTCATCAATTTAATTAATTAATGCACATTTGCGAATCCCACTCAGATTTTCTTTTCACCGCAAATACACCAACCATTGCGATGTCGTCAGCTTTTTAATTTCATTTACGTGATTCGTGTTGTAGTTTTAGCAGTTTATTATGCTGAAAATTTACATTTAGAAGTGTTACTGTTTTTAGAATGTGTTTGTGTATATATATATATATATATATATATATATATATATATATATATATATATATATATATATATATATATATATATATATATATATATATACAGATTGAACCAAATTTAAACGGAACATACAATTTAATACATGTCTGTTTGAACTGCATTTGAAATAGTGGACCAATATAAAACTCGGACAAAAATAAATCCGTACCTGGGTATAGACATTGTATAAAATATCGTTCAACTATCTGTCTCACAACAATGTTGTTTGCGTAAGACTGGTTTGTCTAAGGAAACGATAATAGTTCAGGAAATGAAGCTCGAAAATAGTTACAACCTCGCAATTTTTTCGTCCTGCATGTATCCAGTTGAAATTTCAACAGTAGGTAGGTGATAGCCCAAGGATCAAAATCTATATCGAACCGAAGTGCGCTGAAGGGTTTTAGGGGTGAAAACTACCCCTAATTGTCAAAAATTATAAAATAACATATTAAACCTGAATATGGGTAAGATTTGGTTTGAATTAGTTAAATAATGATTATTTTATACTTTTGAATAGAGTTCCATCATATTTCAACCCTTAAAAAGCAACCCTTGTTAGAGACTAATGTAAAAAAATTACTAATTCTAAAAAAATGATTTCGCCTTGGATCGATTTGGATAAAAATTTGGATTTAAGCTCAATTCACCCGCTGCTTTATAGTTTATGTCATGTCGACGAGCCCTGATTGTTCTAAGGGGTGAAAACTACCCGTAATTGTCAAAAATTATAAAATAACATATTAAACCTGAATATGGGTAAAATTTGGTTTGAATTAATTAAATAATGATAGTTTCGTGCTTTTGAATAAAGTGCCATCATATTTGAACCCTTAAAAAGCGACCCTTATTAGAGATTAATATAAAAAAATTAGTAATGCGAAGAAAATGATTTCACCTTGGAACGATTTGCATAAAAATTTGGAATTAAGCTCAACTTACCCTCTGCTTTATAGTTTATGTCATGCCGATGAACTTTGATTGTTCTTAGGGGTGAAAACTACCCCTAATTTTCAAAAATTGTAAAATAATATTATAAATCTTAAGATGAGTGAAATTTGGTTTGGATTAGTTAAATAGTGATTTTTTTATACTTTAAAATACAAATTCATACATTTTCAACACTTAAAAATCAATTGTTATGAGTGCTATAGGTGAAAACAATTTTTTGCCAAAATTTTGCAATTTTTCAACTTTTGAAAATCACCCTTTACAACATTGCAGTTTTTATAAAGTAATTTATAAGATATAAATTGAAAAAAGTAGAATTAAATACAAAAAAATTTATCAACATAAAAAGGCACTATATATTCTTATACATTTACATAAATAGTTGCAAATATTTACATTTATAGGTAAAACAATTATAATATTAATTTTATTCGTCATCAATTACATCTTCATCGTGATCTATGTCATCCTCATCTTCAATTATTGGTGGACTATTATTGCACCCTTCACCTGAGCACCCAGAACAAGTAGAGTTACAGTATAAACCAACTTTTCTGCACCCACATGAACACCGCATCCTTTTTTGCATTGCCAAAAAATAATTTTCAAAAGTTCATCGAGTGCAGGTTGTTTGTTCATGCGTACGGGTAATAACAAACCATCTTTGGAATACCATCCCCAATCTGTTGCTCTAATATTTTCATTGCCAAGCCATAGACATATGAGCAGATGTTTTATTCTGTTGTATGGGATTTAAGAACGCTTAAAATTTCGAATGTATAACGCCCCACTAGCTAATATACCGGTTTTGTAGATTATTATGCTCCGAAATGTACTGTACTATACTAATAGAATTTTCCGGAAAAAAATTCACTGGTTTTTTTTAACGTATTTCCTTTAATTTTTAACGATAGAGTGTTTCTTCAAAAACCATTTGTAGAGGTTTTTAAGAGCTACAAGGATCTGTGAATTAAATCTTTTTGGAACCCTTGGTTTTTAAATGGGGTGAGTTTAAAGGGCTCGAAAAAGATGGTGCTTGATCGTAAATCGATGCTTTAAACGGATATATCTCGCCAAATATTCATTGTACAACAAATCTAAATGAAGGATTATTTTAGTCATTAAAAAAGCTATAATTTGGTAATTTGTATTTTTTTCATATATTCAGTATTTTCGGGCATATTTAAAAAAAGAAGGGTAAAAAATATGAAATTGTAAATCGTTTCTCGCTTTAAGCTGTACTTTTTCTAACACAAAGCATTTTAAATGGGTCAAACTTCTTGGACGTATTAACAATACATGTACAAAGGGAATTTCAGAAGGGTGAAGATCGATTTTAATTATGGGGGTGGTTAGGGGGTTGTTTTCATCGATTTTTTCGTAATTTTCGTAATTAAATAACCTTATTTTCATCATAACTCACTCAATTTTTGAGCTAGAGTCTTTTTTATGATAGGTCTATTTATGCTCTTTAAAAAAGGTTTTGTGAGTTTTCTTCCAAAAATGCATCATTTTCCCGATATTTGATTTTGAATCTTTCAAATTTGGCATTTGAAGAAAACCGCTGAACATTGATAGGCCGTATTCCGGTTCCTATTATATCCCAAAAACATTTTAAAAAATGAATTGTATTTGTCTTTTTAAAAGCTACAAATTTGTTTTCTACAATTTTTTTGATAAAATGCACCATTTTCTAATTATTCGCGAAAAATCGATTAAAAACGTGGATTTTTTCGTCTAAAAGTTATTACTTTCAATCGCGAATAACTTGAAAAATATCATTTTATAAAAAAAAATGTATAGCACATTTTTTGTTTAGAATCACTTTTTTAATCGAAACCTGTAGTTAAAACGTAAAAAAAAATTTCACCCCGGAGATGGGGTGGCAACCACCCCTAGGCTTTGGCGCACTTTGGTTCGATATAGATTTTGATCCTTAGGCTATTACCTACCTTCTGTTACATTTCAAGTCAATCCAGGGAGCACGAAAAAATTGCGAGGCGAAATGCTTCATTTCCTGGACTATAACTGGTTTGACAGCATAAATCGTAGATTTATGTGTAGCTTTCAATTTTTATGAGTTCAGAATCCAGCAGCCCGCTGAAGTATTGGATTTTTATAATATAATTATTTGACAATATTTTGTTGGCCAACCACCTACAGCAGAATAGAGCCGAAATACATTATATTCCTATGTTCCAAATTTATTTCGTTCAATCTGTATATATATATATATATATATATATATATATATATATATATATATATATATATATATATGTGTATATATAAATATTTATAAATATATTTATATATATATATATATATATATATATATATATATATATATATATATATATATATATATATATATATATATATATATATATATATATATATATATATATATATATATATAAGGTATAATGCAAGTTAATAGCAAAATAAAGTTAGTTGCTTTGGGAAAAAGTCACAACACAGGAAAAAAAATATAATACAATATGTGTATAAGACGGAAGGCAACCGTATATCCATATTTCTGACTATTGGTCGTCTTCAGTACGGAACAGCCAACTTAGAAAAGAAGCATGTTAACTTGGGGAAGGATCACTACAGGAGTAATGCGAAATTGTGACCATAATGTTAGAAGACCATGAGGATTCCAGAGTAAATACTAACACATCCACGGAGGAAGCTAAACTATCTTGGGAAAGAAATTCCAAACGTTTAGAACGTTTTGAACAACAAGCAAAGGTTAATGCGAGTTAATAGCAAAATAAAGTTAGTAGGTTAATCGCTGAAGATGATTTTTCGATGAAAATTAGAGTCAGTTTCCAACTGCCCCATGGACCATTCAGAGAACACAAATGTCTTTTTGTATGGACGTTTACCTTCAGCCTCTGGGTCAGTTGAATTTTCTACGGGTGCAGGCCCACGTCATGAGACAAAATTCGTTAAATTGTGGTCTTTGAAATTCCGACCCACCACACTCCAAATATTACTCTCGGTAGGGCGAATATGGCGACCATAATATGGGCGAAGAGCGCAGAACGTTGCCCGAAGACCTATTATGATAAAACAATTTAATCACTTGCACATGTGCGCTACATCTATCCCACTTTGATTTGGCAAAACAGACTGAATAAATAAACAATTTAATCACTACCAACTGTTAAAGTTTGGAAGTACCTATTTAGTTATATTTATAGTTTTTACATAAATTTTGACGATTGAAGAAAGAAGAATATACATTCCTTTTAAATATAATCTTATCTTTATTAAAATTTATTAGATAAAGTTGTTCTATATTATTACACTGAAAATAATTCTTTCTGAATAATAACTGAGTACTAACTGCTATCAAAAATCCACCACAAAGAAATTAACGTGAAATTACAGGATCTGTAACCAATCTGAAAATGTCACATTCTTAGAAGCCGAATTTTTCATTTCTATAATTATTATTTAACCATGTGTTCATAATAATGCTAACATCGTACATTGAACAGAGTACAGGCATCTGCGAATTTAAAATTTTGGCTCGCCGACACTGGGATATAAAGAATATTATTAGTATTTATTTTTTACGTTTTTTGCAATTCAAGTTTAGTTTGTCATGTGTTCCAATCTATATAGGTGTCATGTTCAGTTCGATGAAAAGTTTCTATCTCTGGTTTTTATTTTCTTATGTGTAATTATAATCATAATTCCACCATATTCCTGAAAATTAGGTTCATTAGTCACCTCCTTAACAATTTTCTTCATGGCCATTATTTCTGAGTTAAGTACAAAACTTAAAATTTTTTCCAATCTGAAGTTCATTTAAAATTCACTGATTAAGATCTATTCGATCACAATAGTTGATGGCAGTTGCTATTGGTGCTGATTCTCAGTCGATCCGTTTTCAATAACAAAGAAACAATTCATATCTAGTTACTTTAGCCTTTTTTCTCAATAATATCAAATTATAATAGTATATTACATATCGAGAGTTGTAAGAAGCTTATTACATGCGAGTACATAAGTGGCGCAGTAATTTTACAAGCATGTAATAAGCTTACATATTAAGTTGTGTACTATACTTTTTCTACGATTATTTTCGTGTATAAAAATAAAAATTAAATTACCACTATATTTACACTGACAGATTAATAATTTTTAATCTGTCAAAATAACGTCTGTTAATTCGTTTCCATGGTGACTCAACCAACTGACCCACGAGGCTTATGTGATATTACACATTTTTATAAAACTGAAGCGTAATTTTTTTTATTACGTGCTAGTCATTACGTGTCAGTATCTGTTATGATTCATTGACTTAGCATCCAAATAGTAGGTAATATACAATTTACTAGTAAGAGAGTAGAAAAAGATTATTACTTCTTATATATACTGACACATTTACAGCGTCAGACAACTGAGGAGCTGCGGTTGTAACTTCTAATCAACATCACAAATTTAAATTATCACTTAATATTTGAGGAGAGATTAATCAAACCGCAATAAATCCCGTTTTTTTACAAATTGAGTTAAATTAATACTCGATAGCTTTGTCATGAAATATATCCAGTTGTCACAGCCAATTCCTTCCAAACGCAATATTTCCAATAGAAAAAATATATTGAAACTGTGCAAATCCATTGGTGTTCCTAGCGTCAATCAAAGAGCCATACATCTAACATAATAAATCCATTGGTGTTCCTAGCGTCAATCAAAGTGCCATAAATCCAACATATGTAGGCACCTGTATTTGAAGAAAGTAATTTAGATTAATCTGGCATTTGTCTTCTAGATTGGGCAAGTACTCCCTAATAACTTGAGGCGATATTCATCATCATCATCATCAATGGCGCTACATCTCTTCGTGAGTCTTTGCCGCGTTTACTATCGCCTTCCATGTTTGTCGGTTCTGTGCCAGTAATTCTCATTATTGCACTCCCATTTTTTCTAGATCTTCTTTTACTGCATCTTTCCACCTTTTTCTAGGCCGCCCTACAGACCTTCTTCCATCTGGCCTTTCCCAGAACACATTGTTTATAAGGCGATTGTCGTTACTGCGTATCACATGCCCTGCCCATCTGAGTCTATTGGCCTTTATATATCTGACTAGATTTTCTTTTCCGAATAGAGACTCTAGCTCGTTATTGTATCTGCCTCTCCATTCGTTTGTCACGCTGTCTCTGCAAGGGCCATATATCATTCGAAGAATTTTACGTTCCCACACCAGCAATTTATTTACTTCTCTTTTTGTTAACGTCCATGTTTCGCTTCCATACGCGACTGCTGGTCGTATTATGGTCTTATATATCCGGATTTTTGTACCTCGTGAAAGAAGTTTTGACTTCATTAGATGTTGCATTGCAAAGAAAGATCTGTTTCCTACCATTATTCTCGTTTCAACTTCTCGCTCTAATTTGTTGTCATTTGTGATTGTTGCTCCTAGATATTTAAATTCTTTAACCACTTCGAAGTTGTGAATATTTATAGTAATATAAGTAATATAATGTATATATTATATACTAATATAATAATTTTGCAGAAGATCGAGAAGCCTTCGCAATGGTGATCGCCAACGTTGGATAGTTCTGATATGGCACGCGAAGAAGAAGAATATAATAATATAATATAAGTAATATAATCATAGTAATATGTGGCCATATTCTGTCTCTATAATTCTAACCTAAAAATAATTTACTGACTGTTGTTATTATAATAATATGTTAAAATAATATGTTGTTTTGGTTTGTGTTGTTAATATTATTTTTGTAGTTTAGACAACATAAGAAGTCACACATACATTATATTATTGGCTTAAAGTCAAGAAATCTCCAGAATTAGAAGAAATTAAAATAACTTCTGATACGTGACCATAGTTTTCTATCAGCAGATAGGATGTTTGGCAGGGTTGAGAAATATCTATGAAAAACAATCTGATGTCAAAACAAAACGGGAATATATAAGCGGTTATCAACAGTTAGGTTTAGTGAAGAATCTTGGAGCAGACTGGTTCCTTTATGACGTTATGTTTCTTTAAAACAACTTACAAAAATGTGGTCGAATACTCATACTTATATTTAAAAAGAATTCGTTAAAAAAAACTAATACAATAAATTCATATTTAATGTTTCCAAAATGAATGACTAGATTGACTAGATGAACGATGAGTATTTAGATTGGTGTAAGAAATTCTTAGTACACCTGGTAGACGACCATGGTGTACATACCTAATGTGAAATTATTTTTTACTTTTGTAACTTTTTTAAAATATCATATCATATTGCTAAATTTATTATTATTTATTGCTCTCTGGGACCTGCAGCACACATATATTTTTAAAATTTTCATATCGGTATAAATCCACATCTGATTTAAATTTTTTAACTCAACGGCAAGTAAGAGTTAAACATTTCTGTATTTAACTCCGATCAGTTTTGGTGGATTTATTGCGTTTTGATTGATCGCTCCTCATTTCAGCTCAATTTCGACAATCCAGAATTTGTAACCAAAAGATTCGATTGGTTCCCCTCTTCTTCTTCATGTGCCTTGTCCTTGCCTTGTCAATTATAAAAACTATTTTGCAATGTAAATTGCTAAGATAAGAAAGTTGAAGTGATAATGGCTTATCGTCATTGCTGTTTTGAATGAATGGCAATCAACATGGCTATTCTGACTCTGTTCCCCTCATAGATATATAATACAAGATAGATTGACTGCTGCAATTCAGTCACGCTCTCCCAGTGCGACAGAGAAAACTGACGCAAAGTAGTCCCTACATGTCGGTCTAATGGGCCGACCGTGGTTGACCACGTAACTTTCTCATCGGCCAGTTAATTCACATGGTCGTAAACCTGGCAAATTAGAAAGAGATGCATGGACTCCTTTGCGGCACTTTTTTCTGTAGCACGTGGGGAACGGGCTGGTATTGCAACGATACATTACTTATTAGATGATAACTGTAACATAAACAATACTATAAATTTTCTTAAACAAACCTAATCCCTTTAAATTTTTTTATTAAGTATGCTAAATTATACTATTACAGTTTTACATAAAAATATTGTTTGGTTATTTCTTATATTAGCAGAACATATAGATAATATTTGACATTTTTTAAATAACAGTGTCCTTGCAACAACTGGTCTAGTTTTGTATTATTTATTATCCACTCCGTTATTATAAGTTAATCAATACATACCTGTGTAATTATCTCTTAAGAATTCTCACTCAATTATAAAAACTATTTTGCAATGTAAATTGCTAAGATAAGAAAGTTGAAGTGATAATGGCTTATCGTCATTGCTGTTTTGAATGAAGTCATTATTAAAAAGTTTCCAGCTGTTCTCCGTGCGTAGAGGTTTTCTCCCCGGCTCTGGAACTCAATTTTTTGCAATGTATGTTACCTGAAGTCATATTTAATTTAATAGTGAACATCACAGTTTTTTAACAACAAGATGTATATTCTTGTATACTATATGTAACTATATGTGATTTAAAGGGTTTTTACCCATGTATTTTTGGTGGCTCAGGCATTTTAACCTAGCGATTTTAAAACCTGATGATGGACTGTTTAGTCCGAAAACGTTTGTTTTTTTGATGTTTTTTTGATGTACCCACTTATGAAGACTATTTTTTTTTTGTTTGTATTATTCTAAGAATTTTCTAAGTATTATTCTATTATAATTTGACATATAATTTAATTGAATTTATAATTTGTTGGAATATTTTAATAGATATTTAGATATTCTTGTATTCTATAAATCAAATGTTACATATCGGAAAAAATTAAAACTTTTCACAATATAACACAGTGCAAACACTCGTGATTATTATTAGCGTAGGAATATAAAAAATTAGCTCCTTTTGAAACGCGCTCAACTAAAGTCGTTTGTTTCAATTATACATATGTACAACTTAAAATAACCTGAAATTGTTTAACAGTTAGGCCAGCTTCTAAGTTTGGAGATACAGAAAAAAAAACAAAACGTAAACATAAAAATATACAATCCGACAAGCGAGAGCTGGCGGGTAAGCTGCACGAAAACAGAAAAGGAATTACTCTAAGAGAGATAGGAGAGGTACTTAATCGCGGGTGTCACAAATGCGTGGTTGCCGTATCAAAAATTTAGTTGGGAGCTAAAAATTACTTAGTATAATTACTTAATTTTTAAATTAAATGTATAATTAAATTATTCTTAAATTTATAATTGAAATAAATGATAACTATAACTCGATTATAACTCACTTAGGTCTAAAGTTACATAAACAGTATAATACATATAAATATATATTCCCTATAACATTATTCTTCAATAAATGTAAAAATTTCATTTATAATAACAGTTTTATTATCAGTAGTAATATGCCTAGAACATTGATAACAGACGAGATAATTTCATGACAATCGAAAGCTCGTTCCTTGGTAACAGCACGAAGACGAAGGCTGAGTGCTGTTACCAAGCAACGAGCTTGAGAAATTTGTCATGAAATTATGAGGCATTCATCAATATCCGAGGGATATTCGGCGGATAATTTTTCGAAAAAAAAATCATAACTCAACATAACGAAACATTTATTTATTAAAAGTACAGTTAGTGAAAGTACAATTATTAAAATTTAAGTTAACATTAGATTCGTTGCTGTTCTCTACTATAGAAGATCTATTACCACGCATAATATTTATAATCTTGTTGTGGTCTTCTTGACAATTTGTCAATTTATTTGGATGAAGTTGTCAAACTCGATCGTGTTGTCATAGGGATTGAAAATTGCACTGAATGCAATTATCAGTCTAATGTTGACATGATTGGGTGAATTGTTCCACATGACACAAAATGACGAAATTTGAATGGTTGTTAGAACAGTCGAAAAATTATCAATAATAGTGAACTGTAAATTACTAATTAACTGATTCATTGTTTACTTATTATATACTGGTAATCTAATGCACTGTAATTTTTATTTATTTATTGATTGTAACTTAAATTAAATTATATAAATCTGAATTTATTTTAAAAATGAATATTATAATTACCAGTTAAGTGAGCTACACGTTCTTGTATCCTTTTTAATAAATCAACTAAAACTTTATCTGTATTAGCTTCTTCGGTTGTAAACGTAAAAACATTGAAAGTTATTTCTCGTGCTTGAGATCCCAAAGGTTTACCCGTTAATACACTTGCAATTTTAATAAATGTAAATATGTAAATAGTTTATAATATAGGGCCACTTCAAATAAAAATGTAAATGCTTGACAACACTGTCAGAAATCTAGCACTAATCGCTACGATGTGAACTCCTAGCCGACAGCAATAGAAATGAGCAATCCCTTCCACTTTTCAATTTGTTCTACGCGTAACCCGCCAGCTCTCGCTTGTCGGATAGTAACACAATCCCAGAATAACATCATCCGAGTCATAAAGGGTTAACCATTTTCTTCTGCAAAAAATTCTTTTCATCTCAAGGCCTACTTTACACTTTGACCGTGTGAGATCGTGACAGGACTCTACACGTAGAGAATGTTCACATACGTATGGCGCAGATGTAAATGTATCAAAATCAAACGTGGCGTCCGTCAGGGATGTATACTATCACCACTGCTGTTTAACATATACTCTGAGGAAATCTTTCAAGAAGCAGTGGGCGATGTTGAAGTCGGAATTCGAATCAACGGAGAATATATCAATAACATTAGATACGCGGACGACACGGTAGTGTTCGCTGACAGCTCTGAAACCCTCCAGGAGTTAATGAACAGAATCACAGAGGTCAGTCAGAGATACGGACTTTTACTAAACACTAAGAAAACAAAATGCATGATGATCTCTAAGAAGGAACAGCAATTTGGACAAATCAGTGTAAACGGTCAACAAATAGAAAGAGTAAAAACATACACCTACCTTGCTACGAACGTCAATGAAAATTGGGACCATTCCATAGAAATCAAATGTAGAATAGAGAAAGCAAGATCTGCATTTCAAAAAATGGCTAAGTTATTCAAATATCATGATTTATCAATGCCCATAAAAATCAGGTTACTATGATGTTACATCTTTCCTGTACTGTTGTACGGAGTTGAGTCATGGACTCTCACAGACGCCACCTGCAAGAAAATTGAGGCTTTTGAAATGTGGCTTTATCGTCGCATCCTGAAGATATCGTATACCAACCACGTTACTAATGAGGGTGTTCTGTTGAGAATGAAAAAAGAAAAAGAGCTGTTAACCACAATAAAAACAGCCAAAATCGAATACCTCGGTCGCATCATGAGGAACAGCGAAAGATATGGACTGCTGCAACTAATCTTGCAGGGAAAAGTAGAAGAAAAACGAGGACCAGGAAGGAGAAAGATTTCCTGGCTGAAAAATCTACGAACGTGGTTCAACACAACAACCACAAATCTTTTTAGAGCAGCAGTGTGGAAAGTGCAGATTGCCATGATGGTCGCCAACATCCGAAACGGATAGGCACTACAAGAAGAAGAAGATGCAAATGTTGTTTGTTGTTGACTAAACAGTGTCTACGACTAAGGTTAGTCCATAGTGATTGTAGAGATTAATCACATACATACTATTAATTCTTTGTGAGATTTATGAATCAATCGTTTAAAATGCTTGCAGTATCGCCTAAAAATTAATATCCAAAAAAGTACAGAGTAATCACAGAACAATGGTACGAACTAGTTAAAGATTTCATTATCTTCATTGCAACAAATAATGGACATTAAGATTAAGTTATCATCGTGTTTTTATAATCAGGATATATAAAATGATAAACACCAGCAAGGAAACGTTGATGTTTTTTGTGAAACGTACGTGTGTCCCTTGTCCTTCAATTATTTAGTTAAGTTGATATTTACTTTATCTAGTGTATATTTCTACTGTTGATATTTAGGTTTATTATACATAACTATAATTCTAGCACATTTATTTCTGTAAACTATTCTTGTTGATCATAAAATACAGAATGAGTACAATAACCGGAAATGTATAAACGAGTAAATCAATGAATTAATAACTCTAATAATAACAACTGCTAATTATAATATGTCTTAAAATAAAGTTACTCTGTTATTTAGCATATATATATATATATATATATATATATATATATATATATATATATATATACATACAGCGATTACAGTGTATTTTATCAAATGACAAAACTAATATAATCTTTAATTTATTTGGAGGACATCATTAAATATATGATTGATTTGACAATTGGTGGAATGCCATATGAATTGTTATGTTATTTTATTTGTATTTTTATTTAACCGATGTTGTAAGCATATACGAGACCTGAAAATATGTTCCAAGACTGTTGGTATAACATTTATTTACCAATTTTTTGTTCTTTTTTCTGCTCCAATATACTCTTCTTCCGCATCCTTACACCGCTCCATGTGAGTCTTGCACTGTGAGAAGCAATGCTGCAGGATATCTTCCAATAGGCTGTTAAGAAACTGCACCCATTTTGTTGTAAACTGTCTAATAACTCGTGGCATATTTCGTTCAAGCAGGATTTTATTTTTCGTAATAGGTATAAGTCCCAAGTGTGCTAAATCTGTCGAATAGGGTAGATGTTGTATGACTGACCTGGTTTTTAGCCAACTGGTCCTTGACAGAGTACGCGTTATTAAGCTGGGGCATTTTCGTGATGGAGGATCCAAGCCAACATGTTCTTTCCATATTTCGGGCCTCTGTTGGTGAATTTTTTCTAAAATCTATAAATAACACTGTTTATTAAATGTCCGACTGGCACTGTTTAATACGGATAGTTTATAAATATGTTAAGTATTTGAAATTTTAATTATTTTATTATTTGTATCTTAGTTTATCTAATATAATCTGGTCAATGCCATAGTTAGAGAGAACTTTTATAAGTTTAAGTACTTTGATAAAATCTTAGATAAAAACTTAAATCTCAGAAATAAATAAGACACTTTATAAGTATATATATATACTTATATATATATATATATATATATATATATATATATATTATACTTATATATATATATATATATATATATATATATATATATATATATATATATATATATATTAATGTGATATTAAAAGTCTGAGTTGCGCCAAGCAATTAATTAGTTAATTAATTAATTAATTAAATTTTAAATGATGCAGTTATGATTCTATCACACTATTTAATTCTCTTATCTCAGGGTTATACTCGTGCTTCAATATCTATGCTTTACATATTATAGGTAAGGTCCAAAGGATACCGGAACAATAAAAAACATATATGATACAACATTATATATTGAAATAAAATTCACACTCAAATATCTTAAATAAAAAATATCTCATACAATAATTATCAAAACTTTGTTCTACGTACGTGAACCTTCAAAATTAATGGTATATACAATATAAATTAAAATTTCAAATCAAAATTGTTGTTCTAAATCTCCTGATCAAAATATTTCTATCGTTTCTAAAGCAATTGTTAAAAAAAATGTGTTGTTAATAAAGAAAAATGGACGAATAGTAAAACTATTTCTCTGGTGATGAGTTGTCCAAATCCTTGTTCCTTGCAGCCTACACTATATATTCTTAGGATTCCCCTAGGTAACCATTAATCATACAACAAATTGTTGCGAGCCTATAGTCTTTAATGAACTCCTTTAAATGCACGTATCGTTCAAATGATGCTAGCCTCTTCTCCTCTCGATAAACTGAATCTTTCGTTCTGGCCTGAACAGTGACTCTTGGAATATAAGTAGAAAAATGTGACTTACAATATTTTACTGGATCAGCTTCTGTCAGATACACTTACTCCTCAAAAACTTACAAACATTCACTTCTACTGCTACTACCTCTCGGGAACCACCAGAGAACAATCACTGTTCGCCTTGCACACTTGGAAAACAACTGATTATCTTTTCCCCTCAAAAATCTAGCTAAACTCTCATTCATACATACCTATCCCACTTTTTTCAATCTCCTCCAATTAAAGCTCGACACACTTATCCCCATCTCTTCATTTAGATAACAAACAACAATTTTAGCTACAATAATAAATTTCCTAAAAACTATTAACATGCTAATTGATTTCTACAAATAATTAAGAACTAACAGACAAATATATTTTCCAAATAATCTATTCTATTGTCTTATTCACTGTACAAGTCCATTTGGAAAACCCGCTCGCATTGTTCATGATTTCATCAAGTTCACTCACGTCACTCGAATATATTTTACAAAGAAAATAATTTATGCATTTTTTTAAAATTTTGTTTACTACAGGTAATCCAGGATAATGGACTTTTGTTTCTTCAAAATATCTTTTATAGTTTATTAGTTAAATTATTTGAATTATTATATTTTGTACTTTGAAATATATTAAGAGCAAACCAATATTATTTTTAATTTTACATAGCATAACATATATATATATATATATATATATATATATATATGTGGATTTATATATATATATATATATATATATATATATATATATATATATATATATATATATATACTTTTTATGTGGATTTTATATATTATGAAATCGCTTTTGATTCTCTCAATTAGAAAACATTCTTGAAGGTCTTTTATACAGGCGAGTAACCTACGTATATACATTATTTAAGGTCGATTCAGACACATCAGTCCCGTCATAGTCTCGGCGCCGAACCAGTCCTGTTTGGTCACAGAACTATCAACTATCTGACAGCTGGGAAACTGTTCGTCGCCTGATGAATGTGAATGCTGGCGCCATATTTTTATTAAAGAATATTTTGTATGACGGATTGTCCGGTTCGGCGACAGGACTGTGACGAGACGTGACTGATGTGTCTGAATCGACCTTAACTCATTAAAAACATCACGTAGAGTTGAAATAAGGAGTTTATATTGTTAATATCAGCCGTGAATTCAATGTTAGAAAATCTAAATTTCGGGAAATACTCCTGAATCCTGATATTACATATTATGGACAAAGAATAAACTATCTAAGGTTAGCATATAACATTTTGTCCATCGACGAGGTTAAAAAATAGCAAATGTTTGATATGTGTGATGTTATCACAATAAAAATCTGGATTAAAGAGATACATTTTGAGAAAACTAATTTTATTACGAATGCGGTTATAATCAAAAACAAATATATTCTAATACTGATACCCTATCACATATTACCGCATACTACACGTAAATGCAAATATATGGGAAACAAAAATAGAATTAATAAGTAAATTACTTTTAGTGTACTAAATTGAGTAAGATACTAGCAATAATGAATCTAATTAGTTTTGTCTGTTCTAGTAGGTCAGTTATTAAAAAAATTAAATATTATGTTTAAGCCACAATTGATTGTAATGAAGATTACCTTTTTTACTATGTTTGACGTTTAGATTTCCATTCCGAAAATTGTTTTCAAAAATTTTATTTTTATATTTTTTAAAATTTTTTTTAAAACGATTTTCGGTGTGAAAATCGAAACGTCAAACATAGTTAAAAATTCAATTTTCATTACATCAATTGATGACAAAAACAGTTTCATAGAACCGTGTTAAAAAAATTATTTTCCACCAGAAAATATATTAGATAAGAGTAACTGAAACTAGCATTATACAGTATGTTTCTAACAAGATCACTTCTTATTTATTTACTAGACTCAACAAGTATTCTGGTTAGTACCAAAGTAGTCTCTTTCCTTATACGTATGTAACTTTTCGTAGAATACTAACAGACTACCGATTTAGAGTTCAATATCCTGTTCTTGGATATATTTACTTGTTCGCATTCGAGTTTTATTATTTTTACGTTGGCCAGTTGGAAAAATATTCCGCTTCAATGTGCGACAAGGATCTTTTGTGTTTTCAAGGAGGTACAATTTTTAGTGATTTTGTCGACGTTATTTTTTTATTATGTTAGCTGCAAAGTTTGAAACTCGTGGAATAGTTTCAATTCATTTACTTAAATTGATAACAATTCTACACCGTTACACGGAGAACGTCTTAGAACGTTGGAAGAACTTTCAACCAAATTCAAAAACCTTACATGTTATGATATTGAACTGTACATCCAATTTAATGAACTTTGCCGAGTTGATCTTAATTTCAGTCTTAGCCAGCTTCAGTGTACCAATATCATGTTACAAAATTGTTTCACTTATTTGTGATTCTTAAGTTTCTAAAGTCAAAAAGAGCTGAAACCTGTACCCTACAACGTAGTTGAGATATTCTTGTTACTTGGAGTCTCTCTATCTCTCTCTCGCTCTCATATATATATATATATATATATATATATATATATATATATATATATATATATATGTAATGAAACCTAGAGCTAAGATTAATAATATTACAACAATTAATATTAAACTCACCAGTCTTTCCGGGTTGAATCGTGTCGATATCCATTGGACCGAGATCTCAGTCTCCCGAGTCCCCAGACACTACTACACTTGTCACTGTTCACTTCACTATCACTAATACAATATTAATCTTAGCTCTAGATTTCATATATATATATATATATATATATATATATATATATATATAATTATATATAAGAATATATAGAAATCTTACGATTTGTACCTGGCGAAATGGAATTCAAATCTTTACCACTGTACTTACAAAGCAAACAGCTTGATAAATTACTCGGCAAGGGAATCTAAGATTGCATTCCACAAGCCGTTCATCATGGTCAAGATTCGTAGTGAATTCAATTTCTGGTACACCAAACGGAGTATTGTCTTTATATTATATATATATATATATATATATATATATATATATATATATATATATATATATATATATATACATATAGATAGTAAACTCTTAAATATGGGGGAAATCTGCAAGAAAGACTCTAATGAGTATCAATTGTTTCGCGGAACGTTTTCGCCAAAGAGAATTAATTTGGCTTCTTCAGGGCTGAAAGAGAATAAATTATAATTAGCTACCATATATTATCTATTAAAAAACATTATTGATCTTACCGTAACTTAGAATTGTTGAGTTAGGCTGAAAAACTTAGCTAGTAACAACATAATGGTGTTTTTTGTTACTATGTACAAAAAAGTTTTTTTTAACGTTTAACGGTAATCGCATTCTTAGCCTCTTCCAATGAGATTGACGTAACACAAAGAGAAAACTAACAACATATATAATGGGAACATTGCAAAGTTTTATGCTTTGCCAAAAATCCACAAACCAGCACTATCGGTTCGTCCCACAGTAGCTTCCATGGGAACTCCTACTGAAAAGATCGCAGCTTTTTAGTCCTTTTAGTGATGGCTATTTTTTCAACTGTATCCGTGACGCTTGTTCTTCTTATTTCTAGGTTTGGTGCTTCATCTCTAATGGTAATAAGTAACATTGATATTTCCATAGCGTGTTGTGGAACTCTTATTTTATTTATTGTCCTTTTTGTCAGTTAGTATTTCTGCACCATATGTAAGGACCGGTAAAACGCATTGGCTAAAAACCTGTATCTTTAAACAAACTGAAATATTAGACTTGAAAATGTAGTTTAGTCTACCATAGGCAGCCTACGTGATACCTTTCCTTCTTTGTATTTTAGTTGCCTGATTATCTCGGCCTAAGCGAATCTTGTGCCCTAGATATTTAACGAAAATTTAATATTTATAACAAATATTTATACTACATTAAATTCTATTGTACATATATAGATGCTCTCTAACTATTTGAAATGCAACGCCAGATCTGGTATATACACATTACACCAAACTATTAAGTTCAATTTGGAAACGTTGGATGAAAGGGAGAGTTTGAATTTTTCTAGATTTAACAAGACTCTAGACATTAAACAAGAATTTTTTTAGCTTTAATGTTTCTAGAAAACCGACACATACAGATACTGTTATACAATCATAATAGTTCCTTCCATCCATTATACCATAAATTATTTGTATCATTCTATAGATATGTGTGTGTGGTTGGAAATATGGCCATTTCATAGATATATTCATACTAATATACACTGATCAAAACGAAAAAGGAGCCACTTAGAGATATTCATAGTTTTCAACTAATTCTTTTTATGATTATATTATTTTTATTTAATTGCATCTAAGGCTTTTCGCTATAATTATAGTAAAGTTTTTCTTACTGAACTGTTAAAGCTTAGTGTAAACTTCTGTTGATAAGTCAACTTAAACTCTTTTAATATTGTGAATGCAACTCAGTAATGCATCTCATATATAAATCTATTTAAATTTAAATAATCTTAAGTCTGTAAGATGCGGTACGGATCCAATCATCTGGCTCTCAATCACACTTTTCTTTAGTTAAATAGTTGGTCCACGTACTATGTATTTTATCATATCTGATTTTAGGTCCTTTTATTATCATTAAAATCTTAACAACTAAGCTGAATATATAGCAGCATCTGATTTTAAATAAAAATACTTTAATTGGGACAATTCACAATATACTTATATGTAAACTCCACCAAGAGGTTCAACCAATACGTCTTGAAATTTTAACGCACACTTTTCACACCCACACTCCAAGAAAGCGAATTCAAATAGTTACCTTCGGGCTATCCAACCGCTTAGGATAATAGAAACCGGTTGAGAACTAATGGCTAATATGAACTTAAAACAAAGAACACATAATGGCAGTGCTAACATAAAAGCAGGCCCTCAGCAACCACTTTAGTTTTCAGTTCCTACGTTTGTTTTTTGAAGAGGATAAAAATCTAGATTCGTACTAGCCTATAACATTCTATAACAAGCTGTTTTACTACATAATAAACGCACATAATGCGAAGCAATATACATATATATATATATATATATATATATATATATATATATATATATTAACATATATATATATATATATATATATATATATATATATATATATATATATATATATATATATATACTTGCGTGTCGCAATAAGTCGTGAATAATTCGAATTATATTTTGGATAATTCGAACTTCTTTAAAAACTAAAATGCCAATTTCATATTGGAAATTTCCGCAAAAAGAGGGTATTCTTTCCTGTACTCACGCGCCACTTGTTTCAAGGCATTCAAGACCATTGTACCCGTATCTGGCACCTAAATTCTCCCCCACCCGGCATGCCCCTTCACTAAACTTCGAACATAGAAAACTTTGACGTTATCGGAAAAAATATCGTCAATTAAAAAAGTAGAAAGGGGAAAAAGAAAAAATCTGAGACTGTCAAGTAATTTGGAATTCCTCATATGATAATTCACACCTACTTCTTTAAGTAAGTGGATATACCTACTTGAAGAATAAAGAAAAACGCCTTCAACGCAAAAAAATTATTCAAATTCATTTGTGTAGAAAGTGGGGCCGTTAATGAGCAAGAAGCCAACGAATAGAAAAAAAATTGGAGGAGATGATCCCGGATATAGAAGAAAGAGGTATCTTCAATGTTGACAAGACGGGTCTTTTTTTTAATGCGCTCCTGCCAAAATACTGGCATTTAAAAATGAAAAATGTTACGGAGGAAAACTAAGCAAAGAAAGAGTCACTCAGCTAATTGGTACATGGACAGATCAAAAGTACTGCCTCTACTGATGATTGGCAAGTCGACTAATCCGCGTTGTTTTAAGAACCTCAAGTCAAATCCAGTGGAATATGTGAGCAGCGCAAGAGCTAGGGATCTTTTCGAGAAATGGCTGATAAAATTAGACAAAAAGTTCATGAAAGGAGAAAGAAAAGTTAGTTTATTTATTGACAACTTGTACGGCCTATAACTGTATCCCACTAATGGAAAATGTAAAAGTTATTTTTTCCTGCAAATATGACTTCAGTTCTCCAGCCTACGGACCAGGGCATCATAAAAAATCTTGAAACATTTTAATAGAGGTTTATGGTTGAAAACATATTGACGGAAGATTGCAACTCCCTTAAAATAAAGTTAGACATTCTTCAAGCCTCTCGATTGTGTAAGAAAGCTTGGGGGAAAGTAACACCCGAAACGATCAAACACTATTTCAAAAAATCTGGTTTCGTAAAAAAGAAGGAGAACGCAGAAAATGCTAACGACACTTTAACAGAAGAGCTGACGGCTCGGAGGACGTCAGTTCTGATCCTCCCATATCTTACAAAGATATTGTCGACGTGGATGACGATGTTGCAGTGCAGGGGAAACAGCGAGCCATATTGCACAACTTGGACAGTACTTTGAAAGTAAAAATGACGTAAGTCACTCTATTTTCAGTTCACCTTAGAATTTCCTTAATCTTTTGTAATTTCCGAGAAGCGAAATTCTAAAAAGCAGCTGAAAATTTCAGTTTTTTTGGAAAAAGTTAAAGCCTGTATTTTTTTGGCCGAAAATACCAATGAGAACACCTGCCATAATGACAATAATTGAACGTTTTTTATAAATTGCAAATGATTTAATTGGTATTCTTGGCCGAATTTTGTTAGCTATTTTTTTTCGGTTGGCAAAATTCGGGCAAAACTAGGAACGAAAACATCTGCAAAAGTGTTGATTTTTATCGTTTGCAGATATTTTTGTAGGTAGCACTGTTTTTGTAGATATATTTTTAGATATATTTTTAATTCGAATTATCCAAGTTTCACTGTATATATAAATTAAGGATCACTAGAAGAGTGGTGGGTTTTTCGGTCAAAAGGTGGAAAAAAAGACAAAGAAGGTGGCTACTTCATCTATTTATTGAAGACGTTTTGCTCTCTAATCAGAAAGCATCATCAGTTTATCGAAAAAGAACAATATGAAAAACCACACATCCATAGAAAAGTCATTATAAGTGTGTTACCTCAAAAAGACATGTAGAAAAAAAAGAAAGCCATATTATTTTTTGTTTTTCTCTTTGGAGTAGTAGATCCCTATCTGTCAAAAATAGTTGCTTTTTTTAATTACTTTGGTGTCTCTAACAATAAAGTTAACTTTCCATGCTTTTTTCAATAAATTTTTTTTTCAAATTGTTCACTAAGCTCTAATTAAAACAAGTTATTTTTTCTCCTGGCTTTATGTTGCGATATATTTGTACATCAGCGATAGAATAGAAGTATTGTATTATATTATACTGTTCTTGTTAACATATTGTGACATTTTTGTGACTTTTTACTGTTTGTATAAATTTTAAAAAAACTTTGAATGTGTTTTTTACTGTAACTTTTATTGTATTTATTAATGTATTTTGTAACACCTCAACATGTGCATTTGACATTGATTGACATCAATATATGACTTTACAATCATTAGAACTGAGGAATTGCAGAAATACTGCACGAAACGTTTTCTATTAAAATATTGAAATAGTTTTTTCATTTTTTATTTCTTCTTGACCAATATCCTCATTTACAGTGAGATTTTAATCTCACTGACATTGTATATATATATATATATATATATATATATATATATATATATATATATATATATATATATATATATATATATATATATATATATATATATATATATATATATATACTAATTTTGTTTTTCTTATAATTATTACATTTTTACTTTCTATCACTATCGCATCTCTTCTTTAGACCATTTGTTTTTTCAATGATCAATGTCTTATTTTTTTTGTAGTGAAATAATAATTTATTATTTTTTTAATTAAAACAGATAAATATGCAGATTTAAATAATGGAAAGTTTTTTCATATAGTGGCAATATTATGCCGGTATCCCTCTTCTTAGATAGGATTATAGAATCAATGAATATTTATACCAAATTACTTTAAAAATTGCTGTTTCATTGGATATATTCTATTAGCTATAAAAAATATTATCGAATTTCCTATCTAAACTGTCAGTTTAAATCCCTGTAATTGATTGGCGGTAATAAATGATCTGCAACAAAAGTGAAAGTTATGTAACCGATTTTAGAAAGTGCTATTAGTGGTTTAAAATCGATCAAAACACTAGTCGAGATAAACGCGAAAAAGTGAAAATGTAGTGGACACTGTCTGCTAGATTTTGTCTCTGAACACTGAACTGTTAAACAAAGAATAAAGGATTTTTGTTTTACAAGTAAGAAAGTTTACGACCTATTACTATAGCCTATAACCACGTACAAGGTTGATTAATGAATCTTAAATACTCGACCAGGTAATAAATAATCGCATATTAAATTGAAAAATGAATTCGCATTGTTTAGATATTATATTACCTTCTCTTTTCGTTATACCCTTCCTTTGTTCGTGATTTAGAAAATGTTCAACCGTAGACCACCGTATCATGTTTCTCAAACGATCATGTAACGAAGATTTTGCCTACCACAAGGATCGTGAATAAGTGAATGGAAGGGTTTTTTTAAATAGTTTCTTATAAATTTCCACCTTTTTCCAACAACATTGGACAGCTCGCACAACACTTTACGATTATTGGTTTTTTTGTATCTAAAACCCATAGCTTTTAATACTTTTGATAAACTGGTCAAACCCATATCACAAAGTTCTCTGTCCTTTATTTTTTGAATAAGTGTCTTTCTTGTAACATGTTCTTTTGCTTTGTACATGTCATAAATGATATTTCTGATTGAGATTTTAATACCTTGTGGCAAGTCGAGGGTTTTCGGATGCAAACGAATCCTTTTATTTTCCTTACTTAATTCCTCCTCACTCATTTTGAGAACTAAGATCCGTTCTGAAATTCCACAAGCTGCACTTGTCCTTTTTTGAACTGCCAGTACTGGTGTAATTGGTCCCATGTTGATTTTTTCTAAAGTCAAATAATTTTCCACTTTCAACACAATTCGACGCTCACTCGGAGATAAAAACTTATATGACTTAGATTACTTATATTTAGGTGTTCTATCGTTTTCTTGTACATTATCCATTGTCACTATTGAAAACCGGCGATCGTTGAATACTAGCGAGATTTTTCGGAGCTCTCTGAATATAGTGTTCTCTGAATGTAGTCTGAATATATTATAGAATTTGCGTTTATTCACGATTTATAAAAAAATTGATTTAGTAGCGCTGATTTATCCTCAAGTACTACAGCCGACCAGTAGGAGTTTCGGTACCACAAAGCAGGTAGAAACACACATCGATATTACATTCGCGAGTGAAGGGCTATCCAGGAGAGTGCACGAATGTGATGTCCTTGACGATCAGTTATTTACCTACCACCGGTATATAAAATATGAAATAAAGATGAAAGGGGGAATAAGGCGGCCGATAGAACACACGGAAATTTATTTCAACAAAAGCACGTATCTGTCGGAGGTCAGAAAGATCAATGAAAAGGAGATTTCTGACCTTGGCCAACTGAGAAGAGCACTAGAAAGCGCAGTAAAGTTGGCCACCGTGAAGAAAAAGAATAATAAAAAAGCCCCCTATTGGTGGACGGATGAGATAGAAGGTCTACGTGAGAGATGCCTCAGAGCTCGAAGGAATTATACGAGAAGCCAGGGCAGCCTCGAGCTCAAAGAAATTTATAAAGATCTAAAGAAAACGTTAAACAAAAAAATAAAACAAGAGAAAAAAGAAAAGTGGCAGACCCTGATAAAAGCTTTGGACGAAGATATATGGGGCGATGCGTACAAGATAACCATGAAGACGCTTAAGATAATCGCCCCATATAGACTTGACGTAGACCACCGGATGGAATCAGCCGAACTCCTCTTCCCTACCAAGGATCCCCAAAATTTTATAAAAATATTTCCAACAATGGTAGAGGAGTTCACGGAAGAGGAAATAAAAACCGCTGGTCAAGAGATAAAGACAGGGAAAGCTCCCGGCCCTGACGGGCTGCCACCAGAGGCAATAAAAGTACTAGCAACGGAGAAACCAGGCTTGATCAGAAAAATATACAACGACCTACTGCAGAAGCAAGAGTTTCCCAGAGACTTAAAGGAAGCGAACTTGGTCCTACTGCTAAAGCCTGGGAAACCCCCCGATTCAGCGGCCTCTTATCGGCCAATATGCCTTCTGGACTGCCTTGGTAAGTTCTATGAAAGACTTATCAAGAGGCGGCTGGAGCGCGTGTTGGAAGATGAGAGAATGCTATCAAACCAACAATACGGATTCCGAAAAGGCAGATCGACAGTCGATGCCGCAAACTGGATAAGGGACGCGGCCAAGACAAGCAAGAAAAGATGGGTGGTTCTTGTACTGCTGGACATAAGAAATGCTTTTAATTCAGCAAACTGGGGCCTCATAGTAGACCGAATCGTCGAATCTGGGGCTCCAGAGTATATGTCCAACATAATAAAGGACTACTTATCGGAAAGATCCGTATGTATATCCAAGAAGAAAAAGAAAGAAATGACCGCGGGAGTACCCCAGGGATCAGTCCTGGGACCCTTACTTTGGAACATACTATACAACGGGGTACTAGAAATACACAAAAAGAGAGGAGTGAGAGCGATAGCATACGCGGACGATCTAGCTTTACTGGTCGAAGACGATACGAATTGGGGAATAAAAGATAAGGTAAATAATGCGATAAGAACGACCGCGGCGTGGATAGAGAAGAACGACCTAAAACTAGCAGTAGAAAAGTCAGAAGCAATAATCTTGAGGGGACCACGAAAAAGAAACGATATAATCTTCGCATACCAAGACTCCGAAATAAGACCCCAAAGGACAGTCAGGTACTTAGGTATAACCTTCGATGACAGACTCTCTTTCGGACAGCATGTACAAGAAGCATGTCGGAAGGCGGAAGAAAGGACCTCAACACTTAACAAGTTAATGCCCTACATCGGGGGACCCGGATCCCAAAAGAGGACAGTATTGCTTCAATCAATACTGTCCATAATACTATACGGGGCTCCAGTGTGGCACGAGGTCCTTCGGATGAAAAAGTACAAAGACATGCTTATTAGGGCTCAGAGGAAACCCCTGATCAGGGTGTGCAGTGCGTACAGGACTGTATCAACCATTACTTTACAGGTGGTGGCCGGTTCTGTACCGGTGCATATCTTGGCCAGGGAGAGAGCCAGAATGTACCAAAGGGACAACGGAGCGACAGGTTCAGGGCCACAGGAAAGAGCTACAAGTCTAGAGACGTGGCAGAGGGAATGGGCAGCCGAAGTCGGGAAGGCTGACTGGACGAGATCCCTGATCCCGGACGCAGTGAGGTGGTACGGGTGTCGACATCGGCGCGTCTACTATTACTTCACACAGTTTTTGACAGGGCATGGATCGTTCAGGAAATACACCCATCGTATAGGAAAAACCGAGAACGGTCTATGTCCTGAGTGCGGAGTGGTGGATGACGCGCAGCATGTCGTGTTCGTATGCCCCGCATATCACGTTGGACGCACCGAACTGCAGCTGGGCCTGGGATCCCCCCTAGGCGAGCCTCGCGAGCTAATTGATAAAGCTATCGACAGCAAGCATGACTTCGACCTGATCATTGCTTTTGTCACACAGACAATAAAGCATAAAGAAGAAAAAGAGAGGCAACAGTGGGGGGAGGACCATATACACCCAAACCACACTGACTGTCAAATTTTAAGTTATCCTATTTTGTTTTTACACGGTTTTACTTATTTATTTATTTTATCATAGTTTTATATATTTATTTACTTTATCGTTGTTTTATTCTTGATCTGATTTTATTTATACGTTATTGTTTGCTGAACAATTTCACTTTCAATTTCCTTTTCCTGTTAATGTTCTCTATCTTTTCCTTCTTCTTTCTTTGGCTTCTTTTCTATCTTTCATTTGATCCTTCCTCCTCTTTCTCTCTTTCTATTTCTTTTTTAATTTCTTTCTCTATTACTTTAAACTATGTCGTGTTTCGTCTGGAGACAGTCAGCAGGGAAGGACCTTTTACATCCGACCTACACAGACTGCCCCATCTAAATGTTAGAATGAATAGATGGATGAGTAGGTGTGTCTAGATGAAAGTAAGGAATGACTGGAGTTGAATGAGACTAAGTATAGAATAAGGGGTGGATGAGAAAGAGTGAATAGATGAAGGTATGAACGACTGGAGTTATTCGTAACTGCCGACTGACATCTTAGGGTTGGTTCCATCATGGGTTGGGAAGCGTCCCGACCGCCCTCTTTCCCGTCTTCGGTCACTTCGCTGTGCGGGGGAGGCGTCCGTGAAGCTGACCTTCTTTGGGTGCCGTCTTCAATGAAGGTTGGCGATAACCTTAGCAAAATCATTTCTGTCCCTGGCTTTTCTTATTAAAGATTGAGAATCCAAACCAGTCCACTCACGAATGTTCTTCAACCAGGACGCCTGCCGTCTACCAGGACCACGTTTTCCTTCTACCTTCCCCTCTATAAGAAGCTGCAGTAGCTGGTATTTCTCATTTCTGTATATGTGTCCCAAATATGAGGTTTTCCGTGTTTTCATTATTTTTAAGAGTTCTCTGTCGGTACCCATCTTGTGTAGGACCTGCTCGTTGCTCATATGCGCTGTCCATGGGACTTTCAGCATCCTTCGAAATAACCACATTTCAAAATTTTCCAAACGCCTTAGTGAGTTGATTTTGAAGGTCCAGGCCTCCATTCCATATAATAAGGTGCTGTAAACGTAACATTTCAGCATTCGGTATCGGAATTTGAGATTGAGTGTTTGGGACGTAAACATTTGTTTCATTTTTAAAAAGACATTTCTTGCTTGTTCAATTCGCGATTTTATTTCTATGTCTGGATCTATATCTTTCGTTATCCAGCACCCTAGATATCGAAATTTCTCGACATTTTCGATAATGTTACCATTCACGTTTAAAGCCATGGGTGGATGGATGGATGTTTTGGAGACAATCATTGTTTTTGTTTTCTTGACGTTAATGCTGAGGCCGTATTGTTCTCCAGTCGATCTGACGCGATCTAAGAGTGTCTGGAGATCCTGTGCGCTCTCTGCAATTAGGACCGTGTCGTCGGCGTATCGTACATTATTTAGAACTCTGCCGTTAATTTTAACACCTTCTCTTGATTGCTCTAGTGCTCGTGCAAAGATTTCTTCCGAATATATATTAAAAAGTAGTGGTGACAATACACACCCCTGTCGTACACCTCGCTGACGAGGTCAGCTGAAGCTGACCACCCCATGGAATTCACGCCGGGGGTGTTAGGGGGAGCTATGAGTAAGGTCGACGGGTCAGACATGCTCGCTAAGAGCGGTTCCAGACCCGCCGGCGGAGGAAGAGGAGGTGACTTTAGTCGGTAGGCGGTCTCGACACGCGGTACAGCGAGACGGACTGAATCCGACACACCAGGGACACCTTCCCTGACGGTCTTTTAAAGATTCTCACCTCCCAAAAAAAAAAAAAGGTAGAAACGGGAAAGCATAACAGAGTGGCAACATAGCATAAGCTAGCGTTGGTTTCCCTCCATATACCACATCTTCAACTCCTTCGTTGGTTTAAGAATTGTCGATATACCAGTATTGATCTGTCATTATGAGATTCGTTTCATTCGACTCAAATTCGTCCCTTCCTGGAAAGAGGACGTTAAACGGCTTTTCTAAGTTATATTTAGGCATTGTGTACAGTCTTACTCTTAAACGTTTATTAGCTAAGTATTTTTATAGGCCATAGTAGTTGTTAGTAAAATATTAAAAAATTGACTGCAATTAGTAAAAGAATAATAAATATTATACTAAGTGACTGAAGGATGTTTATTGTCTTACAACTACCTACACAACTGATATATGAAACGTATTTTCTTCCTAAATATGACAAGATCTCATTTAACTGCCTACATAACGTTTGTTTAAAAGTGCTACTAACGTTGAATATTCATTTGTTTTTCCAAAACGAGAAATAGTGACAGAAAAAGAAACGACACTACTCACTGCTAAAAAACATTATGCAAACATTCGTAGCAATTTTTTGTTCATCTTGAATTGATGGATCTCTTAAACTCATATTGTTTATGCTCATTATATTAACACGTAGATGTGCGTGTTGAATAAACAGGCATACATTACGAGAACAAGGACAATGTTAGCACTAAAAGCTTTGGTTAGATTATTATCGCAGGGAGAGTTAAGAGGACGTAAGTTACAATTCAGAACCGTGATAAGTATACTATGAAAACTAATCAAAATTATTATTTATGAGAATGTAGAGATCTTTATTTGAAGACAAATTTTTAGATGGCAGAAACAAAAGTATTTGAGTTGTCGTTAGTATAACTAAATAAATGTTAAATTGAATATTCTATTCATTGAGGTATATAATGTAATGAATTACTGAAACCAGAAAATTTACGTATTTTACATAGGTAATCCAGAGAAGTACAGTTTATTACACCTTGTGAAGTAAGGAAACATTAAAGGTTAAGTCTAGAAAGTGGCTTAAATAATAAGGTAATGATCGCCAAATACTTAATATTCACTGAGTACTATAAGAAAAGAATGTACGACACTCTTCGTAGAAAATAGCTTCATTCATTTTTTAAAACATTTTTTGACAGGAAATATTAAATTGAAGAAAATTGAAATAAAAACTTGATATATTAGCATAGAAAATAAATAATAGTAATTCTGAACATTATGTACTTTATTTAAAATACTGTTTTCCAAACAGTTTATCGCCACCTTAAGAACAACTTAAAGTTAATATAGGTAATCTGTATCCATCTTCTTGTTATTATGGAGATCTTTTCGCCAGACCACCAAGACGTTTGTCGTCATGCATCGAAAATAAATTCATGAGTTCTTACGTTCTCATAATATGTTTTCTTTCAAAACTCATTTCATCATTACAGTCATATACATTAATGTTGTTTTTATAAGCTGCTCGAGCAAATTGACGGCGTGATGTTAACAGTCAAGAGCATGTGCCGGATTTATTTAGGAACATTAGAAAACACATCAAAGATGCAGAACTGGAACGATTTCAATGACGGATTTACTGTCGATTAATGGATGCGATTGTTTATTTCAGAAATTAATTTTAGGCAGCATAAAGCAGGAATTTAATCGGTGGATTATTCAATCGACCGACGGTCATTTACCTACTCTGCTATACAAGGACAATTTTTAACAATTGAATATATTTTTAAGACTGAGTATTATGTTTATGAAATCGATTTTAAATTACAAACTTATTTTTTCGGAAAATTATCGTATAAAAACTACAAAAAACTTATCGCCGTATTCCCATTTGTCAAAATCCTTCCTTTATTTATTTTGCAAATCATTTCAGTAAATATTTGATTTGATTATTCCACCGAAAATTTTAAAATATTTGAAAAGGTAACTAACACGTTTTGACTACTTAGTGCAAATTAATAATAAACGCCAAGATATTGACAAAACCAGAATAATGAAAAGGGACAGAAAATATGGAAGTCTACGGCTAGTAATAAATTCAAAATATATATCGAAAAGTAGAACCAAAAAATAACTACTATATGAGCAGTTTTCAACCGTAGAACAAAATTAATGCAAAACAAAAAATTTGGTTCAGTGTCATAAAACTACCTACCTACATAAACCAAAATTTTAAAGTGTTTTAAAATAAAAAAATATCCATTTTTGAGTTGTAATGTCTTGAAAACCTGCTATGTTATACGTTTCTAATAGTCTCTTTTCAAATTTAACGCCCTGGATTTCGGAAACAAGCACAACTTTTCCTAGTAGTTTTTGTTCAAACGTTCAAACGTTTTGTCCCAACTGTTACTCAGGAGTATCTGTTTTCCTAATTTATTGCTTGTCATAGTTTCTAAGTCAGCTTAAAACTTTTGTTTTGTATAGATAAATGCTTTTTTCAAATTAAGAGTCTTATTTCTTTCTTATATAAGATACCACCTATCGTTTAGTGCGCAATTTTAATGTTTCTTTTTGTGTATAAATTTATTTAGACACTCAATAATTCAATTTTTAAAGTCGGCTTTTTGAGCATTTCTTCGCAATATTTTTTATATTTTTTAGGGATTGGGGATATGTTTAATTCCACTCAGTTGCGACAAACATCAAAAAGCGAATTGTGTATTCATTAATTGGCTGGTAATAAAAACATGTTCACCGGACCATGATTCCTTCAAAGTAGTCAAAGTACGCCATGCTACCTCCTTCTGGCTGGTTTCATTTACAATGTAAACTATTTTGATTTAAACTTAGAGAATAAACCTGTACAAACATAATCTGACGTTTTTAATGTTTAATTAAACACAGCTTCTTTTGATAAGTTTTACCTCCGTCAGAAATTATTTGTTTTAACTACCGTACTTGTAGTAAATAAAGTTAACCTTGGAAAATATGCGTGTATTAATCTTTGGATTCTTCCTTAGATGTTTTAGATGAATTTTTTTCGCAAGGGACTGAAACGGTACATGCGAGGTGGTGACTTAAGAAATAGCAGTTAATTCCATATATATATATATATATATATATATATATATATATATATATATATATACATATATATATATATATATTATATATATATATATATATATATATATATATATATATATATATATATACGTCTTCATATCAAGGCGAGATCCGATTAAATCGAGGACAACCCGAGATCCACCAATAGGAAATTAATTAATGGAGTATATTGTTCATAACTATCTTTATAATTAACATATTAATCATGGTACACTTAGAGGGGAAAAGATTTTTGAACTTAAATTTTTTTGATAAATTTACAACAAAATGAGATCCGTAGCTGAAAAGGGAAGGGGAAGACTTATATACAAAATTTTAGATATTTACAGATCAACGCGAGATCAGACACTGTTGCCAGCTCTAAAGAGTATTAGTCGAGCGACCGGAGCTCGTGTTGTATTGCATATTTCCTACTCAAACAGTAAAGTAATTTGCGGTTATGGTGTTTTGTATTTTAAAAATATTGCAAGGGCAGCGGTCAGTTGAAGTAGTAAAACAAAATTCAAAGATAACAGAAGCTAAGTAATGATTATAATTTTTATGTATATTATTAAATAATTCAACATAAACTTTATAAACCGAATAACTAAAATGCTCTGTTTTATTGAATTTGTGAAATCTATTCTCAAAGCTCTTTTTGTTTATTATTTATGTACAAAATTAAAAAGGGGAAATTATTTAAACTAAACAGTTTATCTGTATAACAAAAGCTATCATTTTAACATTCTAATCGTGTTTTAACATAAAAATATTAGTTTTGTACAAGAGTAAATACAATTTCATACTGAAGAGTAAATAGACTGGAAAAAAGCTTCTAGAATAGATTTTGGTGGGCACTTTGTTGCTAAAATGCAAAACCTATTTTTATTCGTTTCTAATATCTTTCTTATGCAAAATCACTTGGTCGTCCAAAAATCGCAGCGTGAGGGAAGTGGTGGGGAGCCTTACAAAAAAGTTCTAATTTGTTTTTCGTCCTTTTTCGGATCTACGATATCCGAAAATTCATTCTTCAAATTTGCATATCGATCCGGACATTAGAAATATTTTTATTTTATTTATAAAAATACGTCAAACCATTGTTGTATACGGAGTGCCTTCATACAAAATGACTTAGAATGAGCCTGAAAACCCATATTTTTAAAATCGTTTCTCCTCGCTCTACCCCGAAAAATATTGGGTCTAGCAAAAAATGGCTTTCTATAAAAGTTATAGACCAAACATCAGAGAACATGTCGGTTTGTTTAGAATGTCGATTGGATAAATAGTTTAAGAAAAAATTAAATAAATCGAAAGGCATGTCACGACGCACAGTGGCAAACGCAGAGATGCGAGGAAGGACGAGATTCATAATCCGAAGTCAACCTCAAATCGACTTTAGTAATGGCGATGTTGTTAGGGTCGATTTTACATTGAAATTCTGTTGTGTTGTATATTCGATTGCGAAAGTGTATCATTGTGCATTATTTTTTACTAATAGCATACTGAGATCCACTGAGCTGAGATTTTTAATATTAGAAGTTTAAAATTATTTTAATGAACAGCAGCAGGTATGACAGTGAACTTGAGTCAAAAAACAGATTACGACATGTTTCTTTCCGTAAAGTCCATTTCCATTTTCGTTTGCTGAAAGAAGCGGAAACTGGAGAATACATTTTTGTTCTAGTTTTAGAAAAATGTACCCCTACTTCTTTGCATTTGACCATGTGAACTATTCTTTTTGGGGAACATTACATTTGTTGGACATGTACAAACTTGCTGATAAGGCTCCAGAATTGTATGAAGACTTTATGAGAAAAAATTTTGTTGTGAAAAGTTTGAACAGAAACTTTAACCAACTATTTGGAGATACAGCTTGAAACATATAAATACAAACTCAAAAGATGCAGGAGAAATCGTAAGATTGATTAATACCAGCACCAAACTAGACGAATGGTTGTTAAGCTACAATATGATTGGCATAATGGTAGATGAATTTCGTGCATCATGAGACCTAAGCAACCACTCAAGTCAAAACGTAGTCAATAGAAAAAAAAAACGGATGAAAATTGACAAATATTCTGTACAAAAACTATATGATCAGTTTTTTACGATTTAATGTATTTTTCAAAAGCGTAGATCGTCTTCTCGTAATTTCAGCTAATAAGATTGCATCGCCAAATTTTCAAATACCCTTACTAAATATACAAAAAAAAAAATAGCGAAGAACCTAGCAAAATTTCTTCTTACTGTTAGAACTCCCAATTTTTATCAGCATACAAGAAGTATTTCCAACATTTCCAACACTATAAAACTGTCTCTGAAAAGAAAAAAATTATTCATGCTGAGCAAGAGCTTTTATAAAAAATACTAACAGCCAAGGCAATTGAAAGTAACATAAATATTATGAGAATATTTTAAAATATCAGGTGCCACTTTTTACGATCACACCTCAAAATATCATGAAGAGTTCAGATTACCAGATGAGGCAAGGATATATACAGCAGAAATGTTTGCAATAAGTGAAGCTCTAAAATATATACTTAGGACGAATAGACTCAAAAGTATTATATTTACAGATTGCAAAAGTGTCATAGAGAGACCAAAAAATATAAGTGCGGCCAAGAACTTAAGTCATCTAAAAGTAGAAATACTACAGACCAATCACGAAATACTTAGCTCGCAACGGGAGGTGCTAATAGTTTGGATCAAAGGGCATTAGGGTATTCAAGGAAACGAAATTGCTGATAAGTTTGCAAAATCCGCCTCAGACTTACACAGAGATTCTATGAACCAGTGTATTCCATATACAGATTTGAATTCCACACTTAAAGTTCAACTTAAGGCTAAATGGCAAGAACTATATGACAGCAAACAAATAGGATTAAATTATAAATCATCTCAAGTCCAAATCCCAATAATAAGATAGTTCTACAACGAAAACAACAGGAATTTTATTATTACTTTAAACAGAATAAGAGCAAATCATGCAATGTCACCAAGATATAAATGTAAAATTGGTTTAATTGATGATTCCTCATGTTTATGTGGGGAACTTGAGACTTAACACATATTCTACTTGGTTGTTCATTAAATAGTCAAAGCACAGATAAATTTTATAATTAAGTTATTAATAACAAAATTTGCTTACCTATAATTAAATTGTATAATTTTCAATAAGAATATTAATATATTGTACTGCTTATATAATCACACCAAACGGTGCAAAATGAAATTGTAAATTACTAACCACCTCTTTGTTAGCAATCCTGCAACTAGTTAGATTTTGTAAGTGGGCGACGAAAAAATTAAAAAAAAAAAATTAAAAAAAAATAGTGCATATAAAAAAAACAAACAAAAACAAAGCAACAAAAAAAAATTGAAAATAAAAATATATATATTTAAAAACAAAATTAAATTCTACATAAAAAAAAAATTAACTTTAAGCACTACTAATACTTTAAGCATTGTTATTGTGAAGAAGGATGAGTTTTCTTTTTTAAATTATTATAGTTAAAAAAAATCGTCTGGCTAATTGGTCTTTATCAAAGCCATCTATGTAAGTAAATAAAAAAAAATATTTTCAAATATGAATTTACAGCATATCCAATGTCACTTGTACCTGTAGGAGTTTTATCGATACCATCAAATAAATCTGCCTTAGGTTCTATAATAGGACAGTTTACAGTTATGTCTAAATATCTACCATTACCATTATAAAGTAACAAAAGTGTCACATTCTTAAAGGTATGAGTTTAACCCAAGCCGTTGGCAAACCGTCCAATTGCAAATCATTTGGCGACTATGCAAGAATTTTAAAATCAATTGTGTTCAAGAACCTCTACAACCCTAAAAGGATTGGTTTTGTATTTGACCAGTACTAACAATCTTTGTAATGGTCCATATAAACTTTCTCCTACTTCAGACAGTATAATATATAATATTCGTGTACATACTCATCCAAACGAAGGTATGAGTATGTAGTGTGACACCAAGACTTTGACTCCCGAATCTGTTGCTAACTGGCTGGAGTAAAGAAAATGTAGAGCTGGTACCAGTTTTAAGCACGGAATCCAAGTTAAAGAAACATACATACATATACTATACTCCCAATAGGTGTAAAAGATGAGTTTTTTTTTTTTTATTTTTATTTATCCGCATCAACCACTAGGGTTATTAGCGGTAGGTTTATGATACAAATATAGAAAATAAGATACATTTTAAAAGTCATGACTTACAACAATATGGTATTATGTACATGTATGTAAATGTAACAAACATTAAATCACAATTTATTATAGAGTTTACAGTGTTTTAAAAAAGACAGAACTTCATTGAATTTTATATCCAGTGCTTCTTTCAGGCTGTTGGGTATCTTGAATATCGCCTTGGCTGAGGTGTACTCTGGACATTCTATTAATATATGGTTGACTGTGAAAGGTGTTTGGCATCTTTGGCACATTGGTAGTGGTTCTTTGGAGATTATGTAGCCGTGTGTAAATCGTGTATGCCCAACTCGGAGTCTGCTGATAATTACCTGGTCTTTTAGTTTTGGTGGTATATTAAGATTTTTTGAGGATACGTCTGGTTTGATATTTTTAAGATTTGTGTTTGTTTGATCCCATATTTCTTGCCATATTTTATTCACATGAGTCTTTAATAAAGTCTTAGTATCTGATATTGGTATATCTGTTGTAGTCGGAATGTTCACATTGTTTATTGCTTCAAACGCTGTTTTGTCTGCTAGCTCATTACCAGATATTCCGACATGGGATAGGACCCACATAAATGATATAATTTTCCCAGAAAATTGGAGCTGTTGCAACGCGTCCTTAATTAGGAATATATTGATGTGTGTGGGATAAACATGTTTAATGGCCTGTAAAGAGCTTAATGAATCTGATAATATTAGTATTTGTTTTTCATTTATGGTTTTACAATGATTTAGTGCGTCAAGTATTGCTTGTAGCTCTGCAGTATAAATACTACAGCCGTGAGTTAATCTAGTGACAGAAATTAAGTTTTCTGATACAGTAGCAGCTGCTACTCCGTTGCAAGTTTTGGAGGCATCAGTGAAAAACAATTTGTGAGTGGAATATTTGAGTAAATTTGTAGCCTGATCTCTGCAGAATTGTGTAAATGCTTATCATGATTAAGTAAGGAGAGGTCTACTATTGGTAAAGAAACTGTCCAGGGAGGTGTTTGGTATATTTTTATGGGTGCCAAGGTAATTTGATTGATATAATACGGTAATCTTTTAACTCGTTCGTAAAATGGTACTGTCTTGGTGGTGTAATTTGTGTATTGTTCTAGTGATTCTTCCAATACTAAACTTGCGAGAAAGGTATGATCCTTTGCGCTTAGAATTCTTGAAGCGTAGCATAGTGATAGATATTGTCTTCTGAGGTATAGTGGCATTTCTCCTGCTAGCACTTGAAGGCTTCTTATTGGAGTAGTTCTAAAGGCCCCAAAGATTAGTCTTAGAGATGTGGTTTGAATAACATCCAGTTTTTTTAGTTGATTTTTATTTGCTGTTGTATTCTGCTCTTCGTTTGTCAAACATTATTACTTTAGTCTTCTCAGTTGAAAAAGTTAAACCAGTCTCTAAAGACCACATTTCTAAGCTGTTTAATGTTCTCTGTAAAATTTGCGTAGCTAATTCTATATTTTTACTTTTAACATAAACTAGATCATCAGCAAAAAGATTAGCTTTTACGGGAAGCTTTATGTGGTTTGTTATATTATTTATTGCGATTAAGAATAATAGTGGACTTAAGGCCGATCCTTGAGGAATTCCATTATGAAGTGATTTCGATGTTGACATGAATCCATTCGTTTTTACTTGTATGGAACTGTTTTGAAGAAAATTTTTGGTGAAAGCGAGAAAATTACCATCTATTTTCCAGTTTTTCATAATTTTGAGGATATAATGCTTCCATGTTGTGTCGAAAGCTTTTTTAATGTCGAAAAATATTGCAATTACTTTTTGTTGATTTGTAAATGCTTTATGTATTTCGGATTCTAGTGCAACAATGTTATCAGCTGTCGATCTGTCTGAACGGTATCCGCTTTGTATTGGAGTGAAAAGTTTTTCCTTTTCCAAGTGCCATTTCAGTCTTTTACTCAATATTCTCTCCATTGCTTTGCAAATGTTACTGGTGAGAGATATTGGACCATAGGAGGATGGTAAGGTTTTTGGCTTATTCATTTTTAAAGAAGGAATGATAATTGCTTGACGCCATATTGAAGGAAACGTTTTATTTGTGTAAATATTGTTAAAGATGTCAACTAAAATTTGCTTTACTGTTTCAGGTAGTTTCTCAATAAATATTGTTGGAATATCATCAGGTCCTGAAGAAGTTTTTTTAGCATTGCCTAAGCTTTCGTTTAACTCCTCTATTGTAATCGGTATATTGAGAGGGCATAAAATATCTTCTATTTTGATTTGTGATAATTCGGTTTTTTCTTTGTGTTTTAAAAATGTAGAGTTGTATTGATCATTGCTCGAATATAGTTGATAGTGATCAGCTAAGATTTCTACAATTTCTAGTTTATCTGACTATATGATTAAGTTATCAGTAGCAATGGTGTCAATATGATTAAATTTGGTTGAGCCTTTTATTTTCCTTATTTTCTGCCAAATATCACTTATTGGTGTAGATGAATTTATTGATGAGACATAATTGGCCCAGCTTTCTTTTTTAGATTTTTTGATTAGAAATCTGGACCTGGCTCTTAACGCTCTAAATCTAGCTAAGTTAGTTTCGGAATTGTGTTTTTTCAATATATTAAAGGAGTGTTTTGTTTGTTTCAAGGAAGTTTCTATTTCGATACTCCACCAGGGCAGAGGTGTTTTTGTGGTAGCTTTAGTTTTTCCAATCGCTTCTCTGGCTGAATCTATTAGGATATCATTACAATTTGATATTGTGATGTTTATATCTTCTAATATTTTGAAGTCTTTCATCCGTTCAGTTATTAAACTAGTATACTTTTCCCAATCCGCCGATTTTAACTTCCATGTTTCATATGGTTTTGTATTAATCTTTGTGTCTTTAATATGAGTAATCAAAATTGGTAGATGATCGCTGTCAAATAAGTGTGAAAGTGTATTCCACTCAAGTAATGGTGCTAAAGTTGAATTGCTGAGGGATAAATCGATGGTTGAAAACGTGCCATTGTATGAGTTGAAACGGGTAGGCACTCCTGTGTTTAATAGCACCATTTTAAGGTTGTTAATTATTTCTAATCGAGTTTTGCCATTTTTGTCAGTTTTCAAAGATCCCCAAGATTCGTTATGACAATTTGTGTCAGCAAGAATTAGTTTAGGAGATGGAATTTGTTCTATCACTTTTTGTAGTTCCAGGAGTATGGATTCTTCCGGATGTGGTAAATATACACTGCAAATGTTAATTTTGAAATGATGAATTATTGATACTGCAACAGCCTCCAGATTTGTATCTAACGGAATTTCTTTGGATTCGACCGTAGATTTCACAAAGATGCCAACACCACCACTAGCTATTTGCTGCACTGGTCTATTTCTGATGTATGGTGTATAGTTTTTCAATTTTTCATTATTATTAGAAAGTCGTGTTTCTTGTAAACATATTACTAGAGGTGAGAATTCATTGATTAATATTTTTAAGTTTTCGATATGGCTGTAAAAGCCATTCAAATTCCATTGAACTATGAATTTGGTTATTGGATAGAGTTGCTGTCGCTTTCTTCCTCAGTAATAGAAGAGTTGTCTGTTCCATGTATCTTTTTTAAGATTCTTGAAATGTTCTTTTTAAGACGTCGATCGTTTGTGTTTGTGTGTACCATTTGCAATTCAGCGCTAAGTCCTTGTAGGTCATTTGTATAATCCTTTGCTACGTTTTCAGGAAACTTTGAACCTATAGCATTTGTAATATAGTCGCATAGTTCTGTGTATCTTAGTGTGTAAGGAATAGTAGCTGACGATAAAATGGCTTCTATAGGTTTCATTAAGGTTTCGATGTTCAAAGCTTTTTTAATCCTTTTAGGTGCAGATTTCTTTGGAGCAGGAATTATTATTTCTTGATTTTCTGACTCTATTATTTCAGGAGATGTTGACATTTGTCTTTTTATAGAAGTGTGTGATATTATGTTGGTATTATTAGATAGTGATTCATGTAGGTTTTGTGAGTTGGAGGAGGTATTTGGTAGTGATCTGTTTGAGGCAGTAGTAGCAGGAGTACTGGATTGATGAGCAGTTGCGGTTTCTGATGTAAGGGATGTTTTATTTATTGGATAATTTTCTGTTTCAGAAATATTAACATTTATAGATTGAGATAGCTGGTCAATATTTTGTAAATTAATTGGTTCGATAGTGCAGTTTTCATCTTTGTGTCCTGTGGTATTACATTTAGAGCAATTTAGGCCATCTAAGGAAAGATAAATTCTGTAGGGGGTATTGTCATGAGATATTAGAAGTGTATTTGGGATATGATTATTAGTTGTTGGAGCAACAAATACTTGACGTCTAAAGCTTAATATATGATTGTATTCAGATTCAGGCATGCCAACTTTTAAAAATGTTATTTTAGACACTGCAATAAGCTCCAATTTTTTGAGCTCTTCTACGATAATAGTGTTTGGAATACTGGGACAGACATTTGATATCACTAGTCGGCTCGCAGGAGTAATTAATCTTCTAATTTCTATGTCGTTTCCTTGTATTGAAACGGATTTGTGATTATGTAGTAATTTTTCTAGGATTGTAGTGTTACTGAGATATATGCATACTCTGTTATTTGAAATTCTGGACGCAAAGATGATATTTTTTGGTTGTACTAAAGTTCCTATTGCTGTTATGTATTCGTGTATTTTTATATCTGGTACTGATGACAAAACAATTGCTTGTTCTTTGGATGGAAAGTTAAAGCTGCTTACGGCATTAGAGTAGGTTAATGTTGAAGAAGAGGTTGGTGTTGAAGATGATAATAATGGTTTATTAATTACTGTGTCTGTTTTTAAATTGTTATCCATTTTTAATTTTTAATTTCTTCATTTAGTATAATTATACTAGAGTCGCTACTGACTTAAGGTAATTAAGCCGGCTTATCGGCGTTTTTATTTGAAATAAAAATAGATCTTCTGTTTAGTTTTCAATAAAATTCTTTAAATGGTTTTATCTGGATCAAATAAAAATTGTACTTACAATTTTTCTTTTCTGTAATTAGAAGACACTTTAATTTCACTCTTAGTACAAACTTGTATTTAAAGTTTTGGTATAAACCAACAAAAAACACGTTTTATTCGGAGCTGAAATTTATCGACACGTTACTAATGAGTCTCGATTCGAAGTCAAAGATGAGTTTATTTTTACCTTTTTGTGACGAATAATTATTATATTGGTTTTTTTCTAATTGTCAGACTGTCCGGGGGCTCCAATGCTCATGTAAACGGAAACGAGATCAAATTCATTGGTTCTTGTAAATATATTATGGCCCAAGTGAAATGTTACAAAAAAGGTGATAAATGTGAACAATTTTAACCATAGAGAGTGTTACTTCTTTTTATAGTAATGAAGAGTCTAACATAGAGTAAGATAACTAACACAAGATAATAATTAAGAAATAGGTATATAGATTTAATTGTTTTTATTACTATCCTTTGTTCTTGAACGTGAAATTTGCTGCCAGGGAAAAACCGTTGCAATTTTAGATGTTTTATATATCACAAGCTTTTGAATTTTAACGCCGTTACAACGACCTTAATAAGCTTTATATAATACTAGATAATAATGTATGAAAATTTTTTGGACAAACCCCGATGTACCAAGTTACCTAGGAATCGAACACAGAAAGAGTCCCACAGGTCAATCCTTTTGATAATGTGGGTATCTGGGATTAGTGAATTTTCCCCTACGAGGGAGTGCGAGCTGTATAGCTAAATTTGGATTTTCTTCAGTAAACGAATTTAAAGGAAATATAAAGTTAATTTATTTATAAAGCTATAGCTCGTAAACTATTTGACGTACAGTGTCCAAGTTTAGCATAAATGAACTGCATATATTGAAAAATATTCCCGTGGAATCTTAATATAGTACGTGAACAGCATAGTTGGTCCCTTAATTATAAATGATATGCAAAAGAAAAGATGCGAAGAAAAATTGTAAAAAAATAATACTACAAATAAACAATGGCTCCGAAATTTTTATGACTTCGAGTACTTACCAACGTGTTCTACATAATTTTATCCAAAAAATTACTTAAAATCATCTAACTCCTAAAAATGTCATCAAAACGACGATTTTGAAGCTCTTCCCACTGGTTAAAAAAGCTATTATAGATTCACACAAAAGTTGTGTATTTTCAACTCTAAATTTCTAATTTAATTAATTATTCTAATTTTATATCTATATCCATAATAGTTCTAATCTAATTTCAAAATGTTTATTTAAATAAAAATTAAGGGTTCCAGTTGAAAATTCAAAGTTGCCACACCCACCGCGTTCGCAGGGAGAATAAGAACCCTGCTATTGCATAAGTATATAGATTTTGAAAAACCATTAAAAAAGAATTCCTAAGTTTTTTTTATACGACGTCTAGTTTTTTACGACAGAGCTCTTTAATAATGTAAATAATATTATTCAAACCGGAAATAAGCCGAAGGGAGTGAGAGGTCTGACTGTAAAATTCATTTGCGATGTTGCCAAATTTACCGGATCTCGGGTTGTCTACAAAATGTATATTTAGCATATACACAACGGATCGCTCGCACTGCCTCTACAGCGGATTTAGTAGAACTACTGCAATATAAAATTCACCAAAAGGGGTGCAAAATGAGGTCCAGACAAAAATCGATTTCTTTGTACCCCCATCATTGTTACATCGAGATGTCACTATATACACGTGAATACAAGGTGAGATCCAAAATCGGATCTCGCCTTGCAAAACGGATCTCATTTTGTATAGCTTATGATACAAACGGATCTCGCCTTGATATGAGGACATATATATATATATATATATATATATATATATATATATATATATATATATATATATATATATATATATATATATATATATATATATATATCCATTTAAACTCACAAACACGTGGGATATAATGAGCCTTAAGAACTATATACAGCGTATGAAACAACAAATTATATATTTATACTTATTATAAACCATTTTTTTGTGTATCTCCAATTTGAAAAATTGATTTGCATACACTGTGCATAACATACCTTTGATTACATTGTTTATTTCACATAAAATATATCAGAAACAGGCAGAAATATATTGTAGTATTTTGTATTTAAATTTCAAATTAGAAACTCATGACTTACAATAAAAATTATTTATAATCAATTAACTTAAATAAGCGTATTTCAAAAAGTTTTCAATGTTTTGTAATTTAAGAACGATTTCCGAAGTGGAAATCGAAATGTAAATGAACTTAATTTTAAATTAAAATTTTGTAAAATTGTTGCTTATTCCTAACAAAAATAGTGAATTGCAAAAAGTTTCCTATTTCATATTATATTTTAATAGTTTAATAGTAATACAGTTTACACCCATCAATCGAAAGAGAACTGTAGACAGTGAAACATGACACACAAGAGATCATTCATATGATAAATATGCAACTATGAAATATGTAATCTTAAACAGAAGACACCAGAGTACGATACAAGTAGCAGGCATGAGATACCTCAGAAGAACGATATTATTACAAAGGACAGACAGGCTTAACAATATAGAATTAAGAAACAGACTATTAAACTGTTACTTGACACAATAAAGGAGACAAAATTAGCATGGTTTGGTTGTATAACACGAATGGGCAATAATAGACAAATGCAAAGAGTATGGGAAGCTAAACCAATAGGGAAAAACAGAAGAGGCAGACCAATAAAAGAGTGGAACAAGGACATAGCTGAGATATTACAAAATACGGGCAAATCTTGGTTAGAAGCAACACAATTAGCGAAAAACAGAAATGGATGGAGAAAAACCATCAAAAGCTAGAATCAACTACCCCGATACCTAACGGTAGAAGAGAAACGATTATGCTTGTGGATGAGATATTTTGAGGCTCTAGAAGCAGGTTTTGCTTTTGCTTTTTTATTTACCTTGACACAGAACTTTTTGGGTTTGTTTATGTGAAATATTCGAAATAGAACTATATTATCTCTTTGTATTTTATATTCTGTTGATTCTCGAGTAATTATTTAAATTATTCTAGTAAGTATCCAAGGGTAATTATCATTAAGATCAAAACATCTCTGTCGGAGCTTTTTAAAGTTTTCTTTCTTTACAGTTCATTCAATTGTACCTGTTAGTGAGAAAGTCAGTCATTTCCTTCAATGTACACAGAGATAATCAGATTTCTAAGCAATCCTAGAATATACATTTAAATTCGTTTTATTTGCTCTGCCTCTTTCCATGCAGATTGACATCAGAGTGCGTCGCCACCAAATTATTGTAGAATTTATTATCTGCTTGCCATTATGAAGTCGGTTCTATTTGATGGGATTACCAACAAAAGCAGTTAGCAGATATAACCATAAATAAATAGTCATTTGTTTTGGTCTCTTTGTTTATGGTAGATACCTCTCGACACGTAACGACACCACTCAAACACAAATGACTTTGTGATAAACAGAAGATAAGGTCTTCTACAATAATTTGTGGCAACTATACTTTAACCTATTCGAAAAATATTTACTGGATAATTTGCAATTCACTACAATAATTAAGCAATATGTAGATTAACAGAAATCGATAATTAAAAGTATAGCAGATAATTGGCATAATTGGCAAATGTTAGATAGAAATAGTTCTCATATAACATAGGGACCAAAAATTTGAGCATAGAGAGCATATATTGAATCTTCGTTGAACTCTTCGTTCATTTTCATAGATTACACTTAGTTACGCGTTTTTTTCATTGAAATTAACAATTCTTCGTCTTACAAACTATTAATTAAGAAAAAATAGCCTAAGGACATTCTAATATACTGGAAATTAGTATATTTATTGAAAACAAGTTCTAAAAATCGTTTAGATATCTTCTGGAGGATAATAAGTCGAGGCGTCTGTGAAGTTAAAAATAATGGAGATTTGCCAATATTTGTGAAGATGTGTTGTAGTCGACGAAATTTCGAAGATGTTACTGCCTTCAGTAGTTGTCATTTTTTAAAATATATATTTGAACACATCTAATAGTAGGACGCTTTCCTCAGATAGTAATTAAAATCAAAGTAATTAACTTTAGACAGACATAAAGTAGGTTCTAGACATATGTCTGGATTTAAAGAAGTTTAAAAAAACACTGGAATTTTTTAATTAAAGAAATACTAGTGCATAGAGAAAATAGTAAATTACTAATAGCGTGTTTTGTTCCAACTAAAACACAACCTGGTTTTATACTGCATTCGCCCTTTCATTCACTACAATTATTAATAGTCGACGGTTCCCTTTTGAAACATAATTGATATAACAATGATAACCAACTGAACTGGAATGAGTCCATATGTAGCCAAATGAATAATTCATATGTGCCTATCGGTTGTTTTTTTTTATTATTAATTCTACTCGATAACGACGCTAGGCTGAAGAATTAATCACGTAGCGGATTTTTTTACCAATAACGAAATAGCATTTCATATCATGGATTTAATTTTGTACATGAGTTTGGAAATGGAGATTGGAAATTAATAAAAAAAATTAAGGCTTTTTAATAAGTTATGGCGCAGAAATATAAACATTATATAAAAAATTACAGTAAACAGGGATTTACTATATCATTTTTTAATCAAGTCAATTAATAAACCCTCCATATATATGGTTCCGAAAATACCTTTGTAGAGTTTGTTAAATATTCTTTAAACTAAATATTAATAAAACAATTTTAAAATAATAAAACAATTTTAAGAATGTTATGAAATCCTTTAAGGAGTTTCTTAGGATTGAGAAGAATTTGTCTTTATTTTAAAACTATTACAAATTGTATAAAATTAAAAAGAGCCAAACAAAATTTTTCAAAAATTTGTACTATGGCTTACAAGAGATTTTAACACGCTGACTGTTTCTGATCTTAGTAAAGATACTGAAGATACTTAAAACTTAAGTAAAAAACTTAAATACAGCGCGCGGATGTTTGTCGAATACCTATAATTTGGATTTAACAAATTTTTTTTATATTTTATTTATTTTTAAAAATTCTAATATAATTCTTTTTTGTGTTGTATTTATTCAAACGTTAACCAAAGGAAAGCTATTTCCTTGGTATTAATATTAAAAATTTACAGTTCTAATATTTATTCTTTATTGCACCTTGAAACTGACCTGAATACTATCTGTCTGTATTCATTTGCTTTTGATTTATATTGTACTCTATTTTTTTAGTGTTCACGACTCATTGCATACTTGTTATTGTTTTTTAGAAACGTTTGCTTTATAGTAGTCGCTGCGTAATATCCATACCAAATCAAATATCCATACATGATTTGCCTAGTGGAAAATTTACATAAACTAGCTTTGAAACTAATTAATATTTCCTTGATCAAAGGGTACAGTTGGAAACCCCATTTAGCACCCTTAATGGGTGCTACCTGGGCCTCCAACGTTTGGCATGAGCCGGACTAACGGCTTCAGACTTCGGTTCGTCTTCTCCACTGTCTTTTGGTATTCTGAATTTCAGTCCTTTCGATAGACCTTCCACTGCTTTAATTTTAAAGCGAAGAGAGAATTTGTCCGGGCTCACTTTGGGAACTACCACCTCAGTTTTCTGAGTTGCTAGCTGTAGATCGGTTTTGCTGATCCACTCACTAATGCGATGCAGGGCTGGGTTAGCAGCATTAACCAATGCGAAATCATCGGCATAAGATACGAGAGTGGATCCCAAAATGTGTAAGTTGAGCGATTCTTCTTCCTAAACAATCCAACTTACGACCCTGTTTATAAGTGACGTTAAAACCAGTGAGATGTCCAAAAAAGATTCACTTATACCTCTTAAAAATGTAGTTGCTTTACCGTTATTTAACACGGTAAGAGCCACTGCGTCGATCCATTCTGATAGGTACTTCTCTCTCCCATTTTGCACTGGTGGGTTCCATGGACGATTTTTCGCATTCAGGTGACCGGCTATGATGACCCGTATAGTCCTTGCATAATCGAGTCAATGAACTCTTCATATACTCGAAGCGGGATATTTGGTAAAACAGCAATTCTACACCTCCAGGTTGTCGACATATACCTTACATCATACCCATTGTAGGGTTTCCTACATACCCATTCTTAATTGAGTGTCTGGTTTCAGCACGTATACGACCACGTCAGATCTATCTTTAATGATCTTCTGTCGATATATTAACTATTTAAGTGAGGGCGATAGGAAAGGTTAAAGTCATTAAAGGGAGATAAACTTAAGATAGTGCTCCGGTACTCGGTAGGTTCCGAGTGCGCGCAGTCCAGGCCTAGTTCGCTCACCCTCCTTAGCATTCCCGCTTCTGTCCCGTCGCGCTCACCTCAAAAGAATTAGCAGTCGCAACCGATCAAGAGAACGACTGCCTCTCCGTTTAGTCGGATTTTACGACAAGTAGGAGGAAACTGTGAGAGTGAGAATATTCTTTTAGAGCCATCCCCACGCGGGACAATAAGCCTGGAATGAGTAAAAGACTTCCCAGAAGTTGGGCGCTATTTTGTGTGACGTAAAAATAAGCCAAGATGGCGTGTTCAGTGTTTAAATTTAAATTAAACCAGTCAAACTAGGTTTAAAGTCGTTCACAATGGTCTAGGTGTCTTGAGTACACAACGGCCAGCAACGACCATGGACGTAGGTTAAAATACCTAGACTGTGGATATTTAAACGGTTTATTTAGTACTTAAATCAGCGAGAAAATAAACTGAAAAAGAATCATACTAACTGAAAAGGAAGTAGATTATAAAAAAAAATCAAACGGTAATACATCCACCCGGTATCCCATTTTGTTAAAATCTTGTTTCAAGTTGTTCTGAAAAACATATGTTTTTTCTAAGTTGTTACGAATTCAACTTTTAAGACACTTGAGCCACCTATTAGACATAGAAGAAATTTTGGTGGCTTTTCAAAGTAAGTTTTCATTATTATTTTCAATAAGTTCTGTGAGAACATTGCTGGTCGATGCTTGTAGGAAAAAGCATGAGTTAGTTGGTTAGCTGCTAAAAGACATATTATTAAAACTATATTCTCACCTTCCTACGTTTGGTAGGTAAAAAATAAATGAATATAAATCTAAAAGGTCCGGCGACCGATAGGTCAAATAGTAAAATTGCTATGGAAATTGTCAACAAATCGCCGTGTTAAATAATAAATAAATGTTCATATAATATGTTCTTAAAATACACGAATGTTCATATTAAAACTAAACAAATGAGATATATAGATCAAAAAAGTTTAGTTGTATATCCGGCAACCCTGTAAGTCGAACCGGCATTTACGTATGATTGGCACAAAAAACTGTTGATTTATTTTGTAATAATTTGATTACAGCAGGTACTTACACATAAAGGTGCACTAAATAGCACTGAATTAAATAAAGTTAACTATTCAATAAAAATAAAGTAAAAAATAAATAAAATAACTTAAAACCTCCTTCTATTTGAGAAGCGTGAAAAGTATTTACTAGCTTCTAGTTGAGAAGCAAAAGGCGGAGTTTCACTATGCGAAGACAAAGAAAAAGTGTGTAGGGTAGTTAGGTTTGAATAGTTCGAATGCAAAAAAACTGACAGGCGCAGAAGATACGAAACAACAGGAAGAAGGCATGCCGTGCTGATCGTAGATCTTTAATTTAGTTACATGGGAAATTCAAATATTTTAATTATTATTGTTTATTTATTAAATTAACTATTGTAGAAAAGACATATTTCTACAATGCTTGTTTAATTTTTTTGATTTAAATTGTCTGTTCAGTTGTCTGGTAGCTTTATTGAGCAGAATGTCTGCTTTTAATGGTTGCCATCTTCTGATTTTACGTTTTTCAGCTGTTCCTGCCTACTTCCTTTGGAGCAGTTCGAGTCCTTTAATAATATATCTAACAGGTGTACTATTCCATGCAGCTTTAATATTTGTGCTAATAGAATAATGCCACTATTTGTGTTTATTAATAGTCTACAAGCCCATGGGAGATTTTTAATGGGTCACTTGACCCAGCATGAATTACATATACATCAATACTACAACTACAATATGTAATAACAACTTTAGAAACTATGCCGTCAATTCTTATCGCGAATGCGCGATCACCTTGACATTAAGATTGCGCCCTCAGCTTTACATCACATCGCACAGGACCGTACTTAATTTCTGAACATCCCATCCGCCTTGGAATGTTATGGAATTCATTATTAACAGGTAGTGGACATATTTTTGTGAAAGAACGCTTCATGATTCCTGTCTTCGTCTTAATGGTGTAGTATTTCGAGCTACACGGTCTCTATCAAGATGAATTTCAATTACTTTGCCCAATATCCAAACCATGGAAGGAACACCATCTTCTTTTGTTAGAACTCTCTTTAAACGCTGCTATAACTCTCTAATCTACTCCTTGCTTTATCTTTCCCAAAAGTGCTGGTCAAGCATTTCAAGGTATTGATATCGAGATAATCTATTCTCAGGTGTGTTACTAACTCGTGGATGTGGTATGGCGTGTAAAGATCTATCAACTAAAAAGTGAGTCGGAGTGTGGGTTTAGTCATTCGGATCAGAGGGTAAAGGGAACTAAGGTCGGAAAATTGCTGCTATCTGTGCAACAATCATATAAACTCTTCGTTAATTTAACATTTTTTAAGACACGATACAAGTGAAATTTCACCGCTTTCACCCCTGTCTCCCAAATTCTGTCCACATGAGGAGAATAAGGAGGAATAAATGTCCACTGAATATCTTCCGCTGTCGACCGTTCGCTAATTTGCTAATTGTTAACCCGTAAAAATTTGCCTAATTTTGGTAATTCTTTGGTTAGTTCAACATAATTTGTTCCATTACGCAAACATAGAATAACACATTCTGTGGTCAGATATGTCGCGAGCTCACGGTATATGGCTTTCGTGGAGACAGAAATAAATAAACATAAGTGTTTGATCCTCGACTATTTCTGTCTTTTAATAAAAATGATCCGGCATAATCCGTTCTGCAATTTTTAAAAGGAAAGGAAGGTTTTACGAAACAGAAGAATAGATTTAAACTGTGTAGCTTACTATATTTTCTAACGCATTATTTTTTGTTAAATTGTTATAGTCCTACTCCTTTGAATGCGCTGAAGATTTGAAAATCGTTCTATTTTAAATAAATCACCAAATGTGTTAACTTAAAAGGATTTAACAGTTGTTCCAGTGGTGATTTTATACTAAAAGGTGTAGAGGTTTAAGAACTTAAAGGAATGGTTTAAATGCAGTAATTCAGAACTATTTACAGTGGCAGTCAACAGGGTCCGAATAGCCATGATGATTTCCAACCTTCGATAGAAGATGCAACTCAAAGAAGAAGAAGAAGAAGGAAAGTAGTAGTCCACAGATTACATAACCAACACTGATTTTATTTTCAGTCTTAAAAAACATTTAATTTAGATTTTTGATATAAGCTACGGTTATAATAATATAGATATATTCGTATAATTCTTAATATCGTATATTTTCAATTGTCTGTTTAAATCCATGTATGACGATCATCCGTTCCTACGTATTACGTTCCACAGCAAAACAGCAAAACAGCAAAACAAAAGACCAGATGACAAAGTTAAGAGAAACACAATTAACTCATATTTAGGTGTCGAGTAGCAACATGGCAGCTGTTAAAGTGTTTCCACTAAAGGGAAATACGAGACCTCTGCATAATTTTGCAGTAATTTAAAGGTTTCGCGTCAGATCTTGTCGTTCATAATCTTAGGTGGTAGTTGAAGCAATATCAAGTTAAATCTGCGTGATGTATGTAATTAGTACTCACAGTTTTGTTGCTTTCTTAATGAAGTGTAAAGGTCTAATTACTTAATAGGTGTTAAATTTTTGAAATACTATTTCTGGCAGTTTTCATCTACCAAATAATATATTTTTTATGTCATGAATGTACACGTTAATTATATCGTGTAATCGGCACGAATTTATCATAATGTGCAAAGCTAAGTAATCGTCGCATGAAATGTATGACCTTATTGATGATGTCGCTGGTATGTATTTCTTTTAATGATGGGTCTCGCTGGCTTGAATAATTTATAAGCATTTTTGCCCGATTATACTTTTGATGTTCTGGGGCTAGTTTACGTAGGGTAAGCCACCAATCAGGGCTGTTACGACTAATTTATAAATGCCTTTTAATTTCCGAATTGGCGATTTGCCAGCATGAATATAAATGTTTTTATCTTAAGTTACACGTGTTCTTTATACACTTGAACTTATAGCAAGAATACATGCAGTTTCAGCATGTTATGCAGTTGATATATTTTCGAAAATTTGTTCTTTGGGTTTTAAAAGAGTAGTTTAGTAACAAAATGGCATTTATTTAAATGTGATGTATTGAATATGATAAATAACGTTTAAAGAATAATCGGAAAAACGGCGTCTTAAAAGAATAAAATATTAAATTATTATATAAATATTATTTTTAAAAAATGGGGTCCGTAGTGCAACATTATCCATGAAGCTATAGAACCAATAGATTTATAAGGATGCTAATAAAACTGGTGTACTATTAAACCTGTGACCAGAACACTGTACAAAATGTAGGCAGCAACTATTATTCCTACTATTGAAAACCTTGGAAGTGAAATCGTCGATTCTGTTTTATTTTGCAGCACTTTGAAAAACGATTATGTATGAAATATAACACAGTATCGAAAGATGAAACTAAACAGTGTGTATTTAGATGCGACATAGTATGATATTAATGATTTAATGACTTAATATGCAAAAAATAAAGATGCGTATTTAGCATTTGCCTTTTGCCTTTTAGGCTTAATACCCTTCAGATAAATCACAAGATGAAATGGCGAATTCTGAACATAGAGATCACGTACGAAGAACGTGGACTCAATGACCAGACCCTTCGATTTCCAGCTGGCGAGAATAAAATTTATTTTGTCATTTGTCAATTCGGCGACTGTGTGACGGAGCACACACATTTCAGATAGAGAGACACCGACTTATGTCGGTGGCTCGCTGTCCGGAACACACACTTTTTGGGGACACAAGTCCCAAGTCAAGTATAAATTAGTTTCAGTCATTTATGGGGACAAAATCTCTTCTAGTTACACCTAAAATCAGGTGGCTTAACCACGAAAAGTAAAATAGAGGATTTTCCATTATCCATGGCAAACCAAAATAACTTTCACTGCAAAGCCTTACTCAGCCTTTGTTGTTCTGCGATGAGGAGGGGTGATGGCATAGCTTGGGGGGTCAGATAGGTACCACTCCATTATGGACGCGTATCAGTGGCCCACCCAGCGTGGGTTTTGGGGGGTAAAACCCCCCTCCCCAAGACCCAACTCCAACACTGTTATTCTCAAATTTTAAGGACTTAAAATGGTGGAGGTAGCACAAAAAAATTTCGGTGCCCAACCAAAACCCCCCCCCCCAGAGGAAAATTCCAGGTGCGCTACTGATGCGTATGTGTGTGTGCGTGCGTGTGTGCGTGCGTGTGTGCGTGTGTGTGTGTGTATGGGAATGTTTGGTTACGTCACAGACGGTGTTTCTTCTTTCGATATTTCTGTTGGTGAGGTTCTAAGATATTTATCTCTATCTTTTATGAGCAATTGTTCATAGTGACTAGTATATATATATATATATATATATATATATATATATATATATATATATATATATATATATATATATACATGTTAAATGAATGATTTTCATTAGATCTTAATATTTTTATGAATTTCCACTGAGGCATCTACAGATTTTAATTTCCTAAAATTGTTTGTCCCACATAACTTCCTTTTCAGTACTTACAGTTCGTGTTTTAATTATGTTTATTTTGTAATTATATCAGCCACAGCCATCTTTTATTTGATCCCATTTTAGGTAAAATTGTTTCTTCTGAACTCATGTATATCTTTGTTCCACCAGATTTCGCGGTAGCCTTTATACAGTTTACTTAGTTCTTGTATATATCTTTCAAAGGATTTTTTTTCAACAGAATATTATTTAAAATACTTTTCGAGAATTGTTTAAGAGTTCAAGAAAACAACGTAACGATTTTTCAAATGGTCGGCACAATTTTCATGTCCTTAACCAAATTGAAAATTGTTGTCTAAAAAAAACTTATTGTCTCCAATTCAGAGATGTAGTGCTATTAAGTCCCCTTCTTAAAATTTAATGTCTGTTTTCTTTTTATGTGTATTCTGTTTGTCCGTAAGTGTCCTTAATTGTTTTAGTTTTAATACGTTTAACATACTTGACTTTACAATCATTTGCCATATAACAAGTTAATTGAACTTTATCAAAGAAATTTGATATTACAAGTTAAAGGAATTTGGACACCCACACAATTGTACATATAATTTCATTCATTGTCATACAACTGTCACCTTACTAAAATTTCAATAAATAACACACATTTCATAAATATATCTCTTGAATAAATATAAATAACTGTTAAAGAATTAAATAATACAGAACATCACTTTCATTTAACAAACAATCACATTACACCTATTTTCTACTTCATTGCTTAACATTCTACTTTTTCTGCTTAAACAGTTTATTCATTAGAAAAAAAACACAGACATGTAATATTGGCATAATTACTGTAATTTATATCATTTATCTTTTGTTTATCTTTATAAGACAACACCCTAATAAGGGTTTTATTATTTTAGCATTTAATTAACTTTGTATCGACAGACCTGAAGATGCTTAGCATACTGTAGAAAGCGAAACCGGTCGTCTAGATCAGGGGTCTCCAAACTTTCCAGCCTTAGGGCCATACTGATTACTCCAGTAAGTTCCGAGGGCCAAGATGGCAACACTGTATTTTATATATTTTTTTATATTTTATTATTATTTATATATTTTATATATTTCTGTATTTTATGTGTAATAGAATTTTGCTGAAGTGTGGATCATTTTTTGTAAAATAACGAATAATTTAATTTTTTGTAAGTGTGGTAAGCTGTCAACATTATTAAGTATGTCAAATATTCACCTATTTTTGATATATTTTAATTTAATACAAGGTAGACATAAACAAACAAAATATTTCCACCAGTGGAAATCTCCAATCTCTCCCGAGATTGTCCACTAATAACATAATTATTCTTTCTACTATTTTTCAACGCCATCGTTAGAAATTGTCACAAACACACTTAACTATCCGAAATAATAAGAAGTCAGACAAATAATAGCCGCAAATCACTTAAGTGTTACGCACCTGATAACTGGGACGAGACTAAAGACCCCACCTAAGTGGGACGAGTGCGAGGACGAAGCGATGACAATAGTGGCGTAACTACAAGTCAGTTCCTATGAAACTGTTGTGAAATAAAATAGGGCGTACCTCCTTAAAACAAGTTTGTGCGTGTAACAGTATTTTGATTTGATTTGAATTGTTGCTTTTGTGTGTGATTTAGTAGAATGGAAAAGAAGCGAAAAATTCAGTATTTCGTAATTGAGTCCAGTAACAAGGCGCTATGTTTGATTTGCATTGAAAGCAAATTCTCAAAATTACTCAAAATATACAGGAATTGTGCGGAGAGAAAAATTCGAAGCTTTGAAGTGCGAATTGAAATCGCAGCAATCTTTATTTACAAAAGTCAAAACAGAACAAGAAGCGGCAACTCGTGCCAGCTTTCGTGTGGCTCTTGAAATTGCAAAACGTGGAAAACCATTCACCGATGGAGAAATGATCAAGGAATGCATAATTGCAGTAGTCGAAGAAATGTGCCCTGAAAAGGTAAATTTATTAAAAACTGTCAGCAAACACTGTGGCTCGAAGGGTAGAAAACATCGCTGAAAATATATCCTCTCAACTGTTCGACAAAAATGGACATGTTGAGTGGTTTTCTTTGGCCTTGGATGTGTCAGATACTGCTCAGGTGTTGATTTATATTAGAGGAGTAGATAAAAGCTATGAAGTGCACGAAAAACTTCTTGATATGTATAGTATTCATGGCACAACTACTGGTACCGATATTTTTAAAGGAGTTGAAATGGCCATTCATAAAAAGAACCTTCGATGGGAAAACTTGAAATGTATTACAACTGATGGAGGCAGAAACATGAGTGGGAAAGATAAAGGAGTGGTCGCTCTTGTGTCAAAGGCTCTTACATTGTATCATTCATCAACAGTCTTTGTGCGGAAAATGTTTGGATATGTCTGACGTTCTGAAACCAGTCATATCAACTGTTAATTTCATCAGATCTTTTGGGTTGAATCACCGACAATTCCGACAATTTATTGCAGAGATTGGAGAAACAGACTTACCTTATCATACTGCCGTACGCTGGCTTAGTTGTGGGAAAGTCCTTCAGCGCTTTTTTGAACTTCGAGCAGTGATCGAAATTTTTTTGAATGAAAATCACCGCCCTCTTACTGAATTACAAAACAACGCATGGCTATGGAAGTTAGCATTCTATGTTGATTTGACAAAACATGTGAACGAACTGAATTTGAGATTGCAAGGAGAAAACCAGCATCTTCCTGATTTATACACTAATATCAAGTCATTCCGGATGAAATTGATACTGTTTCAATCACAACTACGAAGTAAATGTTTTTCACATTTTAAAACATGTGAAATATTTAGCCACACTACTAAGACTGAGTTTCCTATCGATTTTGCAATCGAAACTTTGAGTGCTTTGAAGATAAATTTTGATACTCGTTTCTCGGACTTTGATGCCATTGCGAATCAAATTAAGATTTTTCAGAATCCTTTTGATGCTGACATTGAAACCCTAGCCCCGGAACTTCAAATGGAAATGATTGATCTTCAGTGCGGTGATATAATTAAGAACAAATATGAAAACTCATCTTTGTTGGAATTTTATAAGAGTCTTCCACTGACACAATTTGATAATTTGCATAAATTTGCTCGTGGGCTGTTTTCCGTTTTTGGTACTACTTATTTGTGTGAGAAAACCTTCTCCAAAATGAAGTACACAAAAAATGTATACAGATCTAAATTAACTGACGAGCATCTTAAATCTCTTTTAATAATTGGTACAAGTAAAATTAGTCCACAACTACAAACTATTGTCGGTGGGAAATCTCAATTACTTACATACATCTCATTAGCATTTCATATGTCATGTTTGTTATAAGGTATGTGTTGTTCATTACTTACAATGTATAAAATGTTAGTTGGATTCATTTCAATAATTTGTTAGTTATTATATGCTGAAGTTAAATTTACTGCATAAATTATACATGTCTTTACTCATTACCATTGTGTGTTTCTTTATCCAACTTATCACAAACATTTTATTTGCTATAAAAAATATTTGTTCTCTAAAAGGAGTTTTCAAGTATGTCTCCGCGGGCCGGACAAAATCTGTCTGCGCGCCGGATGTGGCCCTCGGGCCGTAGTTTGGAGACCCCTGGTCTAGATAGTTAAATTAAACTGATTGTAAGTCTCATTTATTATTTCTTTTACCTGTTTGAAATGGACTGACACAAGCAACACATTCACGATATTTAATACAGTTTAAAGACTTCAATAAGTTATATTGCATGCATATGGGTTTAAAAATTATTTAGTATGCTTTAATGGTTATAAAGATACATTTTAAACGGCGATTTTTCTCTGTACAGGAAGTTCTTTGTCCTCAATATTGGAAAACAATATCCATGCCTCTCGAATTTCTTTAATTGCAGGGAAACTAAAACGAGTTAAATTAACTAATTATTGATAGCAACTTCCTCACCGAAAATTACAAAAAATTAGTACCTCTTGGAACTTTGTCTGATCTCCACCAATTGTTGAGGGAAAGCTTATTAAATTCCTTTCCCCAGCGGATACAGTTGTTACGTAAAAAAATATATGAGTCATATTATAAACCGTAAACCTATTTATTCATTCACAAATTTTCTAGGTCATATACCACCGAATTCTCCAGAAGGATCGAATAACCACTTCAAGTACCAAGAATGCAGCTGGCGGCGCGACCCTCCGAATTTTACCAGACGAGAAGGCGATCGACTTTTCTAGTCTAGTGGTATTGGATATAAATAACAGGATTTTTATTGTGGCCAGTCAGTTAGAAAAGAAACTCGCGAAGGGGTATTTTACAATGTAACGCTCGTAATCAAATAAATTATGTAGTTATTATTGTAAGATAAATTCGTATAAATAAACTTTAAATAAATTAAGTTTGTAAGTGTTATAAATATTGAACATTTAGTAAATTAAAAATAAAAACGATAAATTAGAATTAATAAAGACGTTATACAGTACCAAATATTTTAGGCTTATAAACTGTTAAAGAGATTCCTTCGATATACGTTAACAGACTTTACGGCGATGATTCCTTATGTGTTTGGTTTTATCGGGTTGAACTTAGAGAAACATAAATTGATCGATACTACACATTTAATAACTAGAGAATATTTACCAAACAACTATTACTAATTAAATTTTTTGTTTTACCACATTGTTCATTATTATACCGGTGACACCTTGGCATTTTATAAAATAAAGAGTGTAATAGGAATTAAGGGGAAACGTACAGGCTGCGTACTTGTCGTTGTTATATCTATCGATTTCATTAATGAAACTTGCTTAAGAACTTAGTTATTTTTGATATTAACTTATATTCTGACTCCAGCATAAATATATTATAGAATGGAAGGTCTTAACCGAAATTCTTTGCGATTCAATATCCACGGATGTACCTTTATGAAAAATTCATTATACTTTTTTCCAATAAATATAATTTTACTGGTTTCCTCTATTTGTGTCAGATAAAGAAAATATTATATATTGCTAACTACCTGTCTATTTTTTTCAAACTTTCCTAGTTTGAAACTCTTTGTATTTTAAAAAGCCATATGATTATGGCGATTTCAGAACAAATTTCTAACAAATATAACAAAACATGTAAAATACGGCAAATAATGCATACACTGCATTATATTCTAACTGTGCTTGGAGCAAGCTTGACCCGTAGGTGCGTACTGATCAGATACTATTATAGTATTTAAAATAATAGTTTAGTAAATACATTTTGCCGACTATAATAATGCGTATACCTATAAGTACTTCTTCACCGGCACTTTTAGAGTATATGTGCTTAAGTAAGTTTAACTTAATGTTAAAGATTACGGTTTCATTTCGTTATAATATAGTTGCTTTTTTTAAATTAAAATGTTTCTGATCCTTTAGTCTCTTCTTATTAGAGCTCATAGTGGCTCACGAAAGCCAAACAAACTGTCAAACTAAATTAAACCCACTTTAACATGGACCATCAACCTTAATTAAGACACTCAGGACAAGTTAGTGCTGGTAACTCAAATAAAGATATATCAAATATATAAACATAAAGCAAAATAAAACATTCTTCTTTTAATCAGATTAGATGTATCAACGGTTTTACTGTGAACCTGCACGGAACAACAATGGCGTATATCCACCATCCAAGATATCAAATGCGGTACTTCTTATCAGTCTTTAGGTATAAATAGAAAATAGTAACTTTTCCATTTGTACCTAATCTTACTCCAAAATTAAAAGGGATTTTCAGCGAATTTGAGGGGGTCAAAATAGCAACTGAAAATATTAAAACTCTATATTCATTATACACTTAAACTAAACAATAATTCAATACTCTTGAAAGATGCAATATTTTTTTAATGTCTTTTTAAATTCTTAATTAAACCCTTATGTGCCCTAGCAAAATTATGTCCAAAAATATTGAACATAAAGAAAACTAAACATAAACTTACTCTTCTTGAGATTGTGCATATTAGCAGGATTCTAATACAAAGAACATAAAGTCTGAAATTGATAATCTCAGTAAAATCTACAATATTCTTTCTTTAGAAAAATGGGCATTTTATGGGGGGTTTATGATATTCTATCTTCCATACTTTTTGAGTTGGTAGGAAGGTTGAACATAATTAAATATCATTAAAATTTATATTAACTAGTTATAGTTAGTAATTTTAAATAACTAATTTTCGTTTGAAGGCAAAAACAAACGAAAATTCTGATCAAAGTCGGCCTTTGTTTTGGTTTTCGTTTAAAACTTATATTTTGTCTTTCCGTTAACAGCGTTTCTATAAAAAATTTTTCATAGATTTTTCATCTAAAAATGAATTTCTAACATGTATCTAATTATTTAACAATTTACGCTTTGTGTTGGGAAAAATGTGTTTATTTCATTTGATATGTACCTTCTGTTATGTAATTAACATTATGTATTATATTATGTATTATATTATGTATAACATTATGTATTAATCAATATGTATTTTTAATCTAAATTTTAGTAAGATTTTATCAAGACCCATAACATTTATACATATTTTACTAAAAAAGGAAATAAAATTTTCCGAATTTTCCTAAAATAATAGTGCGCTTTATTTAAGCCCAAATTTGAAAGACTTCACCATTGCTCTATATATGTTTCTAAGTATTCACCTCCATCAGGAGCACTTGTGGTAATTTTAATTGGAATAACTAATTGCAGTTGTACTATACCCTCTCATAGAGCTCCCCATTTTAGGCTACGCGCCTCTTCAGAGACTACGGGTTTGTTTGGTTAGAATTTGGTTTTCTTTTTCTTTTAACAACTATACTAAACATACTTGTCCTTTGTTTATGACTCGGTCTGCGCGTTTTCCAGTCGACCCCATAGTTACGGACCTTCTAAAACGTCGGCTTTCGCATTCCAGTATGTTGTCGCCGGTGTGTGATGTCCTTTACATTTGCCCCTGATTTAAGAACCAGTGTATTGCATTGTGTGTTAACTGAAATGAAATGCTCTCAACGATATGGCCGTTATAGTAACCATAACATGCCTGAGTACGCTAGTAGCGACCTCTATATGAATTATGAAGCAACGAGAAGTTAGGAGACTTCTCTTTGGTGGCGAATTAGACGAACTGCAAAGCCAAGCTTACTGGAAGTTATTGGAGGATGTTAGGAAGAACCTTTTATTCTGACAATACATCTACCACTCTTGAAAAACATCTCTTGCACTATTTAAGTAATGATAGCGAAATGATCATCTTTGTCGGTCCACTCTTATTAATATACATAATTATTTTTATTAGAAATGTATAATAATATTATACATTATAATATATATATATATATATATATATATATATATATATATATATATATATATATATATTATATAATAATAGTCTGAATCGATGTCAGAATGAAATATTACATGTAGGGAAAATATCCTCGGATCTAGTCGGGATCGATGTAAGAATAGAAGACCATAGGTTCATAGTTTACATCCATATACATTTAATCAAGTTTATATTGGAAACTTCATCATTTTAAAGAAATTTTAACGATACAAGTATCGGGTGAGTCACTCTAAAGTAAAAAATTAACATTGTGTTTTTTAATGTTCGACAGTTGCTATTGTTTTTATATTTCACAATTAGTTTGTCACCATCTTGTATTTTTAGTTTAATGAGCAATAATAATTTGAACTTAAATTAAATATAACTAGTTCACTGACCCTAAAATTAATTTGTTACCTTTATTTTCGTGACAAATTCGTTGTTTAATTGTGTTTTCTGTTACCAATTATTCATGTAAGATAGTGTCACGCAATACCCGTATAATTCGACAGGACTTGCAAATGTTGGTGTTTCGAAAAACGTGCTCACTTGAAATAACTCAGGGTAAGATGGAACAAACTAAAATTAATTGTTGTTTTTGCATTTAAATATTTTTCCAGTTCTTGATTATTTCCAAATCATATTTTCTGTGTTTAAAATAATGAATCAACATAACGAGTAACACCGAAAACGCATCTAAACTCATATTAATAATACGAGATTTATAAGACTTCAAGTTGTGATTCTAGTTTTTATCTCTATAAAAGGCTACGATGACAAGTCACACCGTTTTTTTCAGTAAACTAACGACGCCATGTAGGAAAGAAATCTGAACTACTGCCATTTGACATTTCAATCATATTTTTTTCTTGAAACGATACGTTTAATTAATAATACGGTATTAATTACATATTAATTCAGTTACTATTTTTAAGGTAGAATTTAATACAAAATAATTTAAAGCTTTATGTTAGTTTAGATATAAAATCGACATCTGAACAAAGAAATCTGAATTAATTAATTTTTTCTAAAATTGCAAAAAATATAGGTCATTTTTAGGTAAGATCAATAACGTATATATATATATATATATATATATATATATATATATATATATATATATATATCAGTAAAATGTTGACTCATTTCGGCCTATCCCAGCCTCATCAGACACTTGGGCTGATACAAATTCAAATTTTCGCATAGCCCAGAGGTAGAAAACGATGTGATTATATCGTTTTCGTTCACGGCCGCCAAAGCAGGTGGCGCCTCTGCTCGCAAACCACTGCGGTGGTGAAGCTTTAGGAGACATTCGTTCTACTTTCCGAGTTTGAATTTGTATCAGCCCAAGTGTCTGATTAGGCTGGGATAGGCCGAAATGAGTCATAACACTTTATTGATACCGATTCGAACACGGGAAGTTTAACGAATTTGTCCTCCTAGGCCATTTAATATATATATATATATATATATATATATATATATATATATATATATATATATATATATATATATATATCGGAAAAAGGAGTACGACCGTCAAATTCCAATATATAAAAGGATCACTCAACAGAGTGGTGGGCTCTTATATCGGTCAATTTGTAGGTGGAGAAATGAAAGACAAAGTTGATGTGCCACTCTATCTATTTTGAAAACGTTTCGCTTTCGTATTCTGAAAGCATCATCAGTTCATTCTAAAAAGTATAATATAAGAACCACACAATCATGGAAAAGATGTTACAGGTGTTACCTTAAAAAGACATGTAGCAGTCAAAGATGTTAACAAGCTTATGAATTAAACTTGAATAAATGGACAATATAAAGTAGAAATGTATAAACATTTAATTTACTAACAACATTTAGTGACTTATTAAAAAATTAGCACAGTGAGTGACCATGTGGTCAGAAGTATAAAAAATGTATATTAAATTATAACGTAGTTGATGCAAAGAACTAAGAAAATCAACGATTAACTTCCAACAATAGATAATTATTAAATTTTAATTTTAACTTTTGGTAGCATTATTAAAAGATGTTAATATAATTTAAAAATAAAATAAGTGTAAAAGAATGAAGTTACCGGTCTAAGCCTTACACCTGCTACCAGGAAAATGGCGTTAGATTGAACAGACTGACACAGATCTACGAAAAGACAGCCAACCTTGAGGTTGAAATTATTTCAACAGAACAGCAAGGTCAGAGGTACCACCTCAAATAATTGAGCGGTTTATTTAAAAGTTAATGAGCTTTGGATGACAGCCCGCTTGTAAGAGACAATCCAATGAAAGAGACTGATATAGTAATAACAATCACTCGCATTAGCCCGTCTAAAAACAAACAAACAGGAGAATTTCATTCAAACTCTTATATTTAAATTTATGTTAAACATTGTGGCTGAAGAAATTTTTGCCAACAGGTGAATAACAATTAGATAATTTCCAACAGTCTAAGCTTCATACACTTAGATCTGTAATTTGTAAAGGATTCTATGAATCAATTACAATGTTAATATTATTACTATACTATTAAATAGTGACTGGTTCACACTCATATGGACAAATTATAATGTAGAGGTAACCTTGTAATGAAAGTTGCCTATATTTAAGTAATTGCTATAAAGAATTGAGTGTTATAGTTTATTTTATATTAGTTATTTATTTATTATGTTATATTATTCAATGAAAAATTTGTGTTCAAATATGTATATTACATGATAATTATATTGAAAATGAAAGTAAAGCCTAGTTCTGCAATATTAGAGCATGATAAATTTGGCTCAAGTTACTTATGTCAGTTCTCTTATTTAGAGAATTAGGATGTTTAAGAATTGAACACATTTCTAAAAACTGTCTTTTAAATAGATTACGTTCAGTGCCAAGAATCTTAACTTCATTAAAATCCACTTTATGTTTGGTGCTAATAGCATGATGTGCGAGAGCACACGTATTTTTTGATAAATTAATATCACTACGATGGGAAGTAAGACGACCTTTTAAAGATCTACCGGTCTGGCCAATGTAGCACAATTCACAGTCAGAGCATGGAAGGTGGTAAATTGTATTGACTTGTTCTAAAGTAGACAATGGTGTTTTAGTTTTTGAAAAAAGATTTCTAACAGTTTTTGCGTTCTTGACAGCAATTTTAACAGGAATGTTATTTTGTTTATACAGTTTAATAAGTTTCTCAGTAACTTGAGGAAAATAAGGTAGAGAAGAATAATGGATAATAGGATTCTCAGACTCAGTATCAGGCAGAACAATGCTATTAATTGAGTTATTTGAAATAGTTCTGAGTTGGTCACCATTGGGTATGTCATCAAACGAGGAACCATAGCTTTGTGTGTAAAGGTATTTGTTTATGATTGATGATGGATATGAGTTCTGTATTAGAATGTTTCTTAATAACTTAAGGGATTCCCTTCGATTAATTGGATGTGTCAATTTATGTAATCTGCAGCTTAAAGCTTGTATAAGGTTTAGTTTATACTTCATAGAGTGACAGGAGTGGTAATTTAGGAACCTATTTGAGGCCATGGGTTTTCTATACCAACTTGTGGTTAGGGTGTTATCTCCCATTCTAATGACACGCATGTCTAAGAAGGGAATGCTATTGGTGATGCTGTCCTCAAGTTCAACAGTGAACTGTAAATGAGGATCAAACTCATTAAAGAAGGATAAGGTACCCTGAACCTTGTCAGGTGGTAGGGCTAATAATAAATCATCCACATACCTCTTAATAAAAGGGATTTGAACATCCAAACGACCCAATCGGTCAGAAACTAAATCATCCAATACATAGTTGACTAGGATAGGAGAGATTGAGGAGCCCATAGGTGTGCCAAAAATTTGAAGGTAATATTTGTCATCAAAGACCAAGAAATTAGTATCAAAAACTAGTTGCAAGAGTTCTGCAAATACATCCCAGGAAACAGGACAGTTAGGTTTAATTGAATTCCAGTGGTTTTTTAAGGAAGTGATAACACTGGACAAAGGTAAATTGGTGAAGAGAGAAACCACATCAAAACTTACTAAAATGTAACCTGGTGGTAATTTGAAATTGTTAATAAATTCACTAAAGTTATACGAATCAACAATATTAAAGTCATTATTGTAATTATATGACTTTGAAAGGATGTCAGTTAGAAATTTAGCAATATTAATATTAGGTGAATTAATTGAGGACACAATAGGTCTCATGCTCAGTGTAGGTTTATGTATCTTTGGCAGACAATAAAATCTAGGAGCATATCCATCATAATTATGTAAAGTTTTAGCTAAAGGTTGATCTATGATCTTAATATTTTTCAAATGTGTTATAAATTTATTTATTTTATTTGTGAATTTAGAGCAAGGGTTAGTTGAAAGTGGTTGATAATATCTATCATCATCTAACAGTGATTTACTCAAACTGAAATATTGATCTCTATCCATAAGAACAGTAGCATTACCTTTGTCACTCGTGAGAACGAGAAGATTAGGGTGGGTTTTTAAAAACGATACCGTCTCCCTGTAAACCTTATCTATCTCCGATATGGGTTGCCTAGGGCGTTTAGTGAAATTTAACAAGATGTTGTTAGAAGAAGACCTAAGAGATAAAAGGTCAGAGTTGTCCGCATGAGACAAAATATTCTCAACATCAGCTAAGATTCTACTAATTGAGTAGTCCTTGAAAGTTGGTTGAAGGCCAAATTTAGGACCCAAAGATAACAACTTCAATATGTCTGGAGGAACCTCAGTATTAGATAAATTTTTAATCCATTTGGGATTAAATGGAATTTTTTTAAAATCAGGAGTGTCTAAGTTATTAAGTTTATTTTTAAGGTGTGCCATGGATTTATTATAAATGTAATTAAATTTTTTATGTAAAGAAGCCTCAAAAGTGTCCAACAAATTGTCAGGTAAATGATTGTCCAGAAAGGAAGTAACATTATTTATTTGAAAAGTTAAAGATTTAATATCTGTGTGAACCTTAGAAATATGGAAATTAAGTAATCGTACCCTCACCTGTCTATTTAAAACTTGGCTTCTGTGATATAGTCTGTAGCTCCACAGACAACAGACTATATCACAGAAGCCAAGTTTTAAATAGACAGGTGAGGGTACGATTACTTAATTTCCATATTTCTAAGGTTCACACAGATATTAAATCTTTAACTTTTCAAATAAATAATGTTACTTCCTTTCTGGACAATCATTTACCTGACAATTTGTTGGACACTTTTGAGGCTTCTTTACATAAAAAATTTAATTACATTTATAATAAATCCATGGCACACCTTAAAAATAAACTTAATAACTTAGACACTCCTGATTTTAAAAAAATTCCATTTAATCCCAAATGGATTAAAAATTTATCTAATACTGAGGTTCCTCCAGACATATTGAAGTTGTTATCTTTGGGTCCTAAATTTGGCCTTCAACCAACTTTCAAGGACTACTCAATTAGTAGAATCTTGGCTGATGTTGAGAATATTTTGTCTCATGCGGACAACTCTGACCTTTTATCTCTTAGGTCTTCTTCTAACAACATCTTGTTAAATTTCACTAAACGCCCTAGGCAACCCATATCGGAGATAGATAAGGTTTACAGGGAGACGGTATCGTTTTTAAAAACCCACCCTAATCTTCTCGTTCTCACGAGTGACAAAGGTAATGCTACTGTTCTTATGGATAGAGATCAATATTTCAGTTTGAGTAAATCACTGTTAGATGATGATAGATATTATCAACCACTTTCAACTAACCCTTGCTCTAAATTCACAAATAAAATAAATAAATTTATAACACATTTGAAAAATATTAAGATCATAGATCAACCTTTAGCTAAAACTTTACATAATTATGATGGATATGCTCCTAGATTTTATTGTCTGCTAAAGATACATAAACCTACACTGAGCATGAGACCTATTGTGTCCTCAATTAATTCACCTAATATCAATATTGCTAAATTTCTAACTGACATCCTTTCAAAGTCATATAATTACAATAATGACTTTAATATTGTTGATTCGTTTAACTTTAGTGAATTTATTAACAATTTCAAATTACCACCAGGTTACATTTTAGTAAGTTTTGATGTGGTTTCTCTCTTCACCAATTTACCTTTGTCCAGTGTTATCACTTCCTTAAAAAACCACTGGAATTCAATTAAACCTAACTGTCCTGTTTCCTGGGATGTATTTGCAGAACTCTTGCAACTAGTTTTTGATACTAATTTCTTGGTCTTTGATGACAAATATTACCTTCAAATTTTTGGCACACCTATGGGTTCCTCAATCTCTCCTATCCTAGTCAACTATGTATTGGATGATTTAGTTTCTGACCGATTGGGTCGTTTGGATGTTCAAATCCCTTTTATTAAGAGGTATGTGGATGATTTATTATTAGCCCTACCACCTGACAAGGTTCAGGGTACCTTATCCTTCTTTAATGAGTTTGATCCTCATTTACAGTTCACTGTTGAACTTGAGGACAGCATCACCAATAGCATTCCCTTCTTAGACATGCGTGTCATTAGAATGGGAGATAACACCCTAACCACAAGTTGGTATAGAAAACCCATGGCCTCAAATAGGTTCCTAAATTACCACTCCTGTCACCCTATGAAGTATAAACTAAACCTTATACAAGCTTTAAGCTGCAGATTACATAAATTGACACATCCAATTAATCGAAGGGAATCCCTTAAGTTATTAAGAAATATTCTAATACAGAACTCATATCCATCATCAATCATAAACAAATACCTTTACACACAAAGCTATGGTTCCTCGTTTGATGACATACCCAATGGTGACCAACTCAGAACTATTTCAAATAACTCAATTAATAGCATTGTTCTGCCTGATACTGAGTCTGAGAATCCTATTATCCATTATTCTTCTCTACCTTATTTTCCTCAAGTTACTGAGAAACTTATTAAACTGTATAAACAAAATAACATTCCTGTTAAAATTGCTGTCAAGAACGCAAAAACTGTTAGAAATCTTTTTTCAAAAACTAAAACACCATTGTCTACTTTAGAACAAGTCAATACAATTTACCACCTTCCATGCTCTGACTGTGAATTGTGCTACATTGGCCAGACCGGTAGATCTTTAAAAGGTCGTCTTACTTCCCATCGTAGTGATATTAATTTATCAAAAAATACGTGTGCTCTCGCACATCATGCTATTAGCACCAAACATAAAGTGGATTTTAATGAAGTTAAGATTCTTGGCACTGAACGTAATCTATTTAAAAGACAGTTTTTAGAAATGTGTTCAATTCTTAAACATCCTAATTCTCTAAATAAGAGAACTGACATAAGTAACTTGAGCCAAATTTATCATGCTCTAATATTGCAGAACTAGGCTTTACTTTCATTTTCAATATAATTATCATGTAATATACATATTTGAACACAAATTTTTCATTGAATAATATAACATAATAAATAAATAACTAATATAAAATAAACTATAACACTCAATTCTTTATAGCAATTACTTAAATATAGGCAACTTTCATTACAAGGTTACCTCTACATTATAATTTGTCCATATGAGTGTGAACCAGTCACTATTTAATAGTATAGTAATAATATTAACATTGTAATTGATTCATAGAATCCTTTACAAATTACAGATCTAAGTGTATGAAGCTTAGACTGTTGGAAATTATCTAATTGTTATTCACCTGTTGGCAAAAATTTCTTCAGCCACAATGTTTAACATAAATTTAAATATAAGAGTTTGAATGAAATTCTCCTGTTTGTTTGTTTTTAGACGGGCTAATGCGAGTGATTGTTATTACTATATCAGTCTCTTTCATTGGATTGTCTCTTACAAGCGGGCTGTCATCCAAAGCTCATTAACTTTTAAATAAACCGCTCAATTATTTGAGGTGGTACCTCTGACCTTGCTGTTCTGTTGAAATAATTTCAACCTCAAGGTTGGCTGTCTTTTCGTAGATCTGTGTCAGTCTATTCAATCTAACGCCATTTTCCTGGTAGCAGGTGTAAGGCTTAGACCGGTAACTTCATTCTTTTACACTTATTTTATTTTTAAATTATATTAACATCTTTTAATAATGCTACCAAAAGTTAAAATTAAAATTTAATAATTATCTATTGTTGGAAGTTAATCGTTGATTTTCTTAGTTCTTTGCATCAACTACGTTATAATTTAATATACATTTTTTATACTTCTGACCACATGGTCACTCACTGTGCTAATTTTTTAATAAGTCACTAAATGTTGTTAGTAAATTAAATGTTTATACATTTCTACTTTATATTGTCCATTTATTCAAGTTTAATTCATACGCTTGTTAACATCTTTGACTGCTACATGTCTTTTTAAGGTAACACCTGTAACATCTTTTCCATGATTGTGTGGTTCTTATATTATACTTTTTAGAATGAACTGATGATGCTTTCAGAATACGAAAGCGAAACGTTTTCAAAATAGATAGAGTGGCACATCAACTTTGTCTTTCATTTCTCCACCTACAAATTGACCGATATAAGAGCCCACCACTCTGTTGAGTGATCCTTTTATATATATATATATATATATATATATATATATATATATATATATATATATATATATATATAAGGCTATGATAACAAGTTATACCGTTTGTCGAGTAAGGTAACGAAAGAAATCTACCAAATTTGTCATTTCAATCATATTTTGTTCTGGAAACGATAAGGTTGATTTATTGCTAATTCATTCGACAAATTGATGATCCAAATATTGTTAATAAGAAATGTTACTACTACTAGCAAAAGATTTATTGAGTTAAAGAAGGGCTCTGGCTGAATACAACGAAAACAACTGATCGAATAGCAAATAAAAGAAGAGGATATAATGAATATATTTAGATACAAAAAACAAACAAGGCGACTACCAAAAGGGCACTACACAGTATATTCATTATTAATGAACGAATAGCAACATACGATATATCATAGGGCACTGTGGATAAAAATAGATTTAGTATAAGACACATATTTTGATTTATTGATTTAAAGAAGGCCTCTGGCTCTATAAAAAATAAACAACTAATCGAATCCTAACATAGCCAAAAAACAAACGAGGCAATTACTAAAAGGGCACTACATCTACATTATTAATGAATGTATAGCGATATATAAGATATGATAAGGGACTATGAATAAAAGTAGATTTACCATAAGACAAATTTTGATTTATTGACTTACAGAAGGCCTCAGGCTGAGTATAAAATAAAAAACTGATCGAATCCTAACATGCGAAATAGCAAATAAAAGGGGATACAACAAATATATTTATACAGAAAAAACAAAGAGACTACCAAAAGGGTACTCCACACCGTCTTCGTTATTATTGAACTTATACCGACATACAGATTGAACGAATTTAAAACGGATCATACAATTTAATATATGTCTGTTTGAACTGCATTTGAAATAGTGGATCAATATAAAACTTGGACAAAAATAAATCCATACCTGGGGATAGACATTGTATAAAATATTGCTCAACTATCTGTCTCGCAACAATGTTGTTTGCGTAACAATGCTGCCAATCGCCGTGTAATAATCCGATTTGCGGATCTTTTTGAGAGTTATATCTTCTTCGTATCTTTAAATAAATCGGATATTTGCCTATATTTTTCAGTGTATTTACCAATCTACTACAACAGACTAATAACAAAAATAAACTTAATGGTTTGTAGTTATTTCCTTTCTTTCCTGTAAATATGTTATGGTTAACAACTTATTTGAGAAACATCTAGAGAAATGAGGTTGGCAATATCGCTCAAAGAAGGGCTTGTCTAAGGAAGCGATAAGTGGTTTAACAGCATAATAAAATCGTAGATTTATGTGTAGCTTTCAATTTTTATGATTTCATAATCCAGCAGCCCGCTGAAGTATTGGATTTTTATAATATAATTATTTGACAACCTTTTGTTGGTCAACCACTTACAGCGGAATTGAGCCAAAATACATAATATTTCGTATGTTCCGAATTTGTTTCGTTCAATCTGTATGTTGACGTTTTATTTGACCTGTTGTCTTTTTAGCATTTGAACAATATTAATCAAATTTGGGCGAATTGATTTAAATGGCAGCTTACTGTTTTTTATTGGAAATATACCACAATTTTCCTTAACAATTTTAAGCTAACAATTTTAAGTTAACAGTTTAAGTTATTTCCTTAACACAAGTTAAATTTAACATTTTGATTTCCACTTCGGGAATCGTTTTATATAAATAAAATTCATTAATGTTTCGTATTTTAAATACGATTTCCGAATTGGATACAATAAATAAATCCTATAACGAACTATCAATAAAGATTTTAGATCGAAAATGCAGATGGAAAAAATGCAGATGCAGAAAATCGAAACTTGTAACCTCGGAAAGCTTTTTTGGGTGGTGCTAGAAAGATAACCAATGGAGACACGCGGACGGCAGCCAGAGCTGCGTTTTTGGTTGGTGGAGAGCGAGTCGTGGGTTCGAAACTAGCTTTTGGAACCGGGAATGGATCCAACGAAAGAAATAGGTAAAGATAGGATAAGAGATATTAGAAAAGATACAGAAATAAACAAAAAGATGGGTAAAATTACCAAAGATAAGAGAAGATAGAAACAGGGCGCCACTCAATTTTTTGGGGTTAAGGAGAAAATTAAGAAAACCTTAGAAAAGAAAAGAGATAAGAAAAGATATTTAGGTTCAGAGATCAAACCCAAGGAAAGATACCAACAGTAAATTATCAAATAAATCTGCTCAACGCAATATATAAACAAATAATAAATATATTAATTATTACACTTACTTACCTACGAAACTTAATCAGCCTGATCTTTCTACAGTTCAAAAGCATAGTAATATTTAAAGATAGTAATTGTTCAGAGCTATTATTTTATCAGGGAACTTGTTAGGAGCCGACAAATAAAATACATGCATAAAACAATAACAATATATTAAACACAAAATTATGATGCTGCTAAATGCAACCCAGGTAATAAAAATACACAACTATGAAATGGTGTTACATATGTATAAAATTAAGCTATAATGTAATAAAAAAATACCTTTACCAAGATGTATAAGGCAATCATATACAATTATAGTTTGGCGTATCTCGAGATATCATAGGATAGATAATGAACCAAAATTATAGGAAATACAAAAGATAGCAAAAATTACTTAACTCTAAATTTACAAAAAAAAACAAAAAGGTTACAAGAATGAAAACATAAACCAAACCGCACTTGGCTAAGTCAATTAACTATCTCGCACTATTATTTAATAAAAAACTGAGACTTGTATGTTCATAGGTAATATTTATAGAAATTTCTTGAATGGTTCAATTACATTCAAAAATCGGCAATCTTCAGGTGAAGATTTAGATGATACGTCCAGATAATGGCAGGTGATATGGTACCATACCATATTACTCGCCCAGATAATTGTAGATAAAATTACTTACAGTAGATCTTGACGAAGGCAGCTTAATTCACTGAATTTAATACTTTTCTGGTACTAAACACCGAATTTAATAACCATTAAAGGTAGTGTAGAACTATATATAATTTAATATAGTCTAAGGAAAGAAAACTCAAATATAAAGTGTATACACAGAAAATAATTCACAAAGACGATACGATAAGAAATAAAGTGAGCAAAGCGTAACACGAGATATTGGCCTTAACTCAACAACGGTCCACCAACAAGTAACTTGGTTCCACTCTAAATTTCACCAACTGTCCCTGAAAAAGGAAGAAGAAAATATTCCCCCACTCAAGAATGATAGGACAGTTGTATGTGTTTCTCAGAAGGTAAGGCCTTAACGACTATTGGAAACTTTGAGGTAAAATAATCGGTATTAACAATTGGACATAAGAAACAGACAATACTTGGGATTAAGTTATTGTTAAAAGAAACGGGCCTTCGACGAAAATTACCAATTTATGAAAAGGAAACTGCATACCAAAACGCATTATACTCTTTTCATAATGAATATTATGACGGAAGGATTAAAAACCATTCCTAATTAGGGAATTCCATTTTAGCTGGGTATCTACAATATTTTGCTATCGATACACGATCATAGGCTTATCGCACGGGGGTAAAAGGAATTAGAAATATTTAATATATTAATAAAAAAAAAATGTTACAAACTCATTCATCAATCAGAATACGTACATAGTTATTTTAGGAGCAGGTGTATTATATTAAATTTAAACTGGACGAAAAATTACGTCTTTCTATTAAAAAGGAGATAGTATATGGTATTTTCCAAATAATATCTTTGAAACCATATTTCCGTTTAGATTTTTTGTAGGTAGGTGTAAAAATAAAAATTATATAAAATAATACTATAAAAATGAAATCAAATAAAAAATTTACCCAACACTACTGTTTAATAGTTCCAAACAATTAGAAATTCCAAGGTAATTAGATATTCAAACAGACCACCAAATTGTAACGAACAGTAACCAAATCGTGATGTTGGACGAATGGCGATGTTGCCAAAATTATCTTAATTTATTTAAAATTGGGTTACAATTTCGTCAAATAAAAATGCGAATCTGTAAATTTTTCATGGATTTAAGAAATTTTGTACCATTATTTGTATCAGTGTTTCATTTTTAATATAATCATCCAGTTTTGAATGGCAATATAGCCGCTCCACTGATCGCCAATTTTTTTAATCAATTCATATATACAATAGTATATATGAAAAACTTTTTTATTTCTTGGGTTTGTCGGTCTGTTGCAAATAAAATTACTTAACTATTGCTTAAACGTTTTGGCAATTTGCCATTTTCAATAAGCACTTTATTTTATAAATAGTACACTATACAATTATATTTCATGTTTACACTTTTTAAAAGGTTAACATGGATTATTGTTTCTTATATGTTTCTATTTAAATATTCACGGTCAGGAAATAACAAACTATACACAACGCAAAAGTCTAGGGATATGTTTATAAATAGACATTTTTTGTATATCTGTAATCAACTTAAAAAAGTAATACAAAATTTGTAGTTTAAATTGTTGTTTAATATGTAAAAACCATAAATTGAAAAAAAAAACAGAAAATTGGAACAAAAAGAATATATTGCAAATCACCCATGTTTCTCATACCACCATAAAATGTCAATAAAGCGAAATATAAACTTAAAATAAAGTATGGCCACCACGTTGGTTTATCACAGCTCTACATCTACTGTTCATGCTCATTAAACGATTACTTAAACTGTATGAGGTTTGTCTCACATATACCAAATTACAGTTGTTACATGGAATTTGTTAGACAACGTTTAAACAATTCGTAATGTCATTCTTATCTTTAATTTTAGATTAATAATAATTTAAATTTAGATTAATAATAATTTAAATTTATATTAATAGATAATCATAGTTCTTGAAGTTAATGAGGTTTTAAAGGCTATTTTTAAGTTGGCAATATCTTTGAACAATCTTGCCAGTCTGGGTGTTAATTATTTAACATATTTTAAAGAAGTATATAAGCAATTGGCATTCGGTTCTCCGCTTGTGACAGTAATTTTCAACTCATCATTTTGGCGTACTATGTTATTTACATAATTATTTGTCATTTTATATAATAATTTGTCAATTTAAATTTTTTTTTACACGATGTATTTTTTTAATTTTTAACTCAATGTATGAGTGTTGCGTAAAATTGTCACATGTGTAACATCTAAAAAATACTAATCTCATTAATTTTTTCCTGATGATGAAAATAAACATTTTCGAAAGCTTGAAACTCAGTTAAAAGAGTACACTTATTTCACCGCTGCGTATCCCAATAAACCTCAAATCTAACGTAGTCTTCCAAGACTTTTTTTCCTTTTTCTTTCTTTATTTTCTTGTGGTGTTTTTTATTACCAGGAGAGAGTTTGTCTAAAACATAATTTTTAAAAAATTGTACAGAAAGACTTCAAAAACAGCTTTTCTGTTGTTTTAAATGACAATATATAATAATTTAAATATTTATTTAAATTTTTTACACCATGTACTTATTTTTAAATTTTTAAGTCAATGTATGAGTGTTGCGTAAAATTGTCATATGTTAGTGTAACATCCTAGAAATTTTGATCCAATAACGGAAGTAAAAAAAACAACTTTTACAATTTTTAAATTTTTTAGACTTTTACTAACATTAACACTTTATTTTAGTTTTTTCTGATGATGAATACAAACATTTTCGAAAGCTTAAAACTCAGTTAAATTATTTCGCCGCTGCATATCCCAATAAACCTCAAATCTCCGTTTTCTAACGTAGTCAGTGAAGACTTATTTTTCCTTTACACACACACATATATATATATATATATATATATATATATATATATATATATATATATATATATATATATATATATGTATATATATATATATATATATATATATATAATATAAGTCTATATACTATCTCATATAAGTATATACTTATACTTATATGAGATAGTATGTATAATTAATTGCATAATAGTTAAAAAAAATCTGCCCTAACTTATTACGGTTTAATAGCATTCCGGATATCTGTGGTATGTCGTAACTTGATTTTTTCGTTAATGGTCCAATTTCATTTTTCTGTTCTTATTGCGTTCTTATTTTAATATATTTTATTTTAGTTGTGATTATTGGGAATATATTTTTGACAAGTATTCATATAGTTATAGTGGTACCATTAATATTGATATAAAATCTATATTAATAAAAATGAATCGAGGAAATGTTTGTACGGACAAAACTTCAGAAAGTAGTGTCAGTTGCAGTTATTAATTGCATGGGTAACCGCGAGGAAATAATGTGCCAGTGAGTCAATAGAAATTACTGAAATAATAAATCTTATTACTCTGGTAACTTACGTTGAGTATAAGAATATTGTATCTGATTAATAACATTATAGCACGAGCTAATATTGAAAAATGTGTTTAACGACGAATTTTTTTACCATATTGCCGGTATAGAAATAAAAAGATTATTATTTATGTCCAATTCTGTACTGAATTTCAAAAGTTTTATTTTATTAATGGGAGTAGTATAAATGTTAAAACTGTATGTGATTAATCATTCTTGGAGTTTTAACACGATGATACTTTGATCTTAATACAACAAAGTTATTTATTGATATTGAGTGAAGTTTAAATTTCTATAGATGTATTTAATCAGTTTTGATAGTTTTTTCCCTTTGCTTGTTAACACCAAATTATTTCGAGTATTATATCCAGTAGTATTTACCAACTCGCGTAGAAACATGTTACTTGGGATATTTTTCCGGGCACGCTCGTGAGGTTCTCCCCCAATGTCTTTACGAAACGCAGCCTCTAAAATCGTAATCAAACGGTCTTCACCCCAACATTAAGGCCCACTCTTGGTTGCATACAATCCTCCCTACATGTCTCATAATGTGAGTCATCGATATTCCAGTCAAATCTCCCCTACATCTTGAGTTAGAATAGAGTGCAACAACCTAGGATTGGTTCCTATTTTATTTGATTTTAATGGATACTGAAATAATAAATTAATCGCAAAAATTCTCGTTAGGGAGTTAATATTTTAGATACAATAACTCATTTCGAGATTTTACTATTTAAAAATAATATGTTTTAAAAACTTATTTACTGAAATAATAAATTAAACGCAAAAATTGTCGTTAGGGGGTTATTATTTTATATACAAGAACTCATTTCGAGATTTTACTATTTAAAATATGTTTTAAAAACTTTTATTAGGAGGAAATATGAAAAGTTTAATAATTATTGGTGAAAGCATTCGTATAAAGCATTATTACGTATTTAAGGTCTTTGAAGTCATATGAACGGTTGAATTTATTTAACCCGTCTTCATAAGATACTTGCTAATATTACATAAAAAACACGATATCATTAATTAAAGTTATTGATTTACAAAATCAAATCCTAAAGTATAAAACAAAGTGCGAGTTTGTCATAAAAAAATGTAAACACATTAATATCACATTTAATATAAATGTCACCAACTATTAAAAAAATCACATTAAATAGACTATATCGTAATTTTGCTAAAAAAGTAATCTCAAAAATAATTGTCCACAAACCAAACTTATTAAATCCAGGAAGACCATAATTAAATATTAAATTATTGTATAAGAATTATGCATGTATTAGTTTCCAAATTCCCGATACACTAGAAATTAATTATGATGACTTAAAATATCGCATATTTCTTACAACAGATTCATTATGCTATAAGTGCAAGCAACCAGGTCATTTTGCATCTCAATGTGCCGGCCCTCAACTCCAAACTTCAACTTCTTCATATACTAGATAACAACAACAAAGTTCCTCTCTAAACCATTCCTTAGACAGCAATAATGTAGGTGAGTCTATATCAAATACTACTAACCCTGAAATGATATGTGAACAAACACCAATTACCCATACATTTAATGAGCCCAATCCCGACATACCCGCATTTAACTTTTTGTGAGTTGTATCAACCGGTCTTCATTACCTGTGTGAAAAAGGAAGCATATTTTAACTTAAATATTTGGCACCATTAATTAAAAATTTGTGCTCGATACCGACAAAACCTGAAGCCTAAGCCTGAACATATGTAACATTTATATTCCCCCGAACCAAAATATCCAAGAAAATGAACTTTCCGACTTAACTATGCAAATTCCATCACCAAAATTAATTCTCTGGGACTTTAACAGCCATAATCTTCTATGGGGTTCCGAAAAAACAACTAAAAATGGAAAGTTATTAGCAAACGTAATCAATAGCATGAATTTAACAATAATGAACGACGGAGCTAAAACTCGTTTCGACGCAGCTACTGGAAATTTTTCAGCTATCGACTTGTCTATTTCTGACCCATCGACGTTACTAAATCACATATGGCAAACCGTAGACGATTTATATGGAAGTGATCATTATCCAATAATAGTAACAAAAATTTCCAACCCCACAACAAAAACCAATCCTTTGCAAAAGTGAAAAATTAAGCAAGCCAACTGGAACATTTTTAAAACAAAAATTACTGAAGAAATATCGAATATCCCTATAATTGAAGAAGACATAAACTTAACTTTAAAATTGTTTAATAACTTAATCACTGAAGCCGCCACAATTGCAATGGGAAAAACAAAGTATATAACAAAAAACAAAGTTGGTCCTAGGTGGAACGAAGAGTGTAAATTGGCAATAAAACAAAGTAAAAAAGCTTTAAATACTTTCAAAAGACATGGGCACAAAAAAGGGCACAGGACAAAAAACCAATGAGAACTTAATAGAGCTAAAGAAAAAAAGGGCATATAAGCAAAATTAATTACTTCCAAATCTAAAAAAGAGTCGTGGAAAAAATACGTTCAAAGTATTAACAGGAATACAAACATGTCATCAGCATGGAAAAAAGTTAAGAAGATATCTGGTGTCAGTACACAAAATGGAATAAAATACCTAGAACGAAATGGAAACATAATTAATGAAACAAAAAAATTGTAGAAGAATTAACTGAAACATACAGACAAAATTCTACAAATGAAAATTACAGCAATACATTTTTACGATATCGGGAAGAAGAAGAAGCAAATCCAATAGAAATTATAGCCAATAACAATGATATAAATACTCCAATTAATAAAACAGAACTATTAGAAACAATCCAAATGTTAAAAGACACATCACCAGGTCCAGACGACATACCCGCAATATTTTTAAAACAGTTACCTAACGAAGCTTTAGACTTTCTATTGAATCTTTTTAATACAATCTGGTGTAAACAAGAATTTCCTGACTTATGGAGACAAGCTATTGTCATCCCTATACTAAAACCTAGCAAACCGGCTACAGCGGCAGAATGATAGACCAATATCACTTACATGTTCTACTTGCAAACTGCTCGAGAAAATAATAAATAATAGACTTATGTGGCATTTGGAACATCACAATTTACCTATACCGGAACAAGCTGGATTTCGTCCTTTGAGATCTACTATAGACAATGTTTTACATTTAAAAAGTCAAATTAATGAAGCCTTCTGTAACAAACAGAAATGCATAGCTGTTTACTTTGACATCCACAAAGCATTTGACCTAGCATGGCGACACAGAATATTAACAAAGCTGCAGACTTGGGGAATTCAAGGTTGGCATTTTTGTATAACTTTCTAAATGAACGCAAATTTTCAGTACGTAGTAATTGAGAACTTTCTAGTATCAAATCTCAAGACAATAGAACACCACAAGAATCAGTAATTAGCCCTACACTATTTTTAAAAGCAATGAATGATGTTTTAAAAAATCTCAAGAAAACTACACAGGCTAGGTTATATGCTGATGATATGATAATGTTTATTAAAGGAAAAAATATTAACTCGATGGTCAAAATTTTACAAGAAGAACTAAATAAAATCGAAAGTTGGTCTAATAGGAGTGGATTCTATTTTTCAGCGGACAAGACACAATATATTATTTTTTTCCAAAAAGCCTGTTCACACTAACATACCTGCCTTAAAATTCGGCACAAAGTTTTTAAAACGATGTACAAAGATAAAATATTTAGGCATAACATTCGACGAAACTTTAAGTTGGAAACCACATATTAAAAAATTGGCGATATCATGTCAAAATGGTATAAATCTTCTTAAATGTTTAGCCAACACACAATGGGGTGCTGACGGAGATACATTAGTACTGTTTTATAGAAGCCTAATCAGATCAAAATTGGACTACGGGTGCATTGCATATTCTTCAGCGTCGAAGTCAAATTTAAAAATCTTAGACGTTATACACAACAATGCATTACGCATAATCTCTGGAGCGTATAGAACAACTCCTGTTGCAAGCCTCGAGTGGGAACTTGTAGAGCCATCATTACATGAACGACGGAAATTACTTATTCTATCTTACGCTTCAAAACTAACATCACTACAACCTGACAACCATTTTCTTACTCAGTCATCGTTATCAAATATCAATATAAGAACACACTTACCATTTCAATCAAGGATCAAAAACATTTTAAACTCTATTGAAATTTTTAACTTTCCCTCAACACATTCAGCAAACGTAAACACCCCACCTCCCTGGTATACCTTTGCCTACTTTAAATTTAGAAATATCATCATATCATAAGTCTGAATCTAATCCACAAATATTTATAAGCAATTATAATAGAATACTTTCTTCTTTCCCTGAATATACCCAAGTTTACACAGATGCATCTAAAACAACTTCTGGTGTAGGATCATCATTTGTTATAAGAGACATAATAAAAAATTTTCAAATTGTCCACAGAATCCACTGTGATAACTGGAGAATTGTATGCAATATACAGAGCAATATACGTATGCGATATACTGACTCAATCCATTCCCTTCATATACTGTCAAAAATACAAATACACACTTGCAAATATACACTTGCAACCCGTTACCTAAATTAATTAAAAACAAGATGCAGCAGCTGGAAAACAAAACATTAGTCTTCGTGTGGGTACCATCACATATAGGCATTAAAGGAAACGAACTAGCTGATAAAAATGCTCGAGAAATTGCAAATTCCACAAATATCAGACCGATAATAAAACCATTAGCAGAAGATCTCAAGCCGTACTTTAAACAAAAGCTGATATGTAATTGGACTAAATGTTGGGAAGAAAAATCCTCAAAGTTAAAAGAAATTAAACCAAATTTTGGACGATGGACTAACAACGCCCCTAGCCGTTTCCTTCAGGTTGTATTAACCAGGCCCCCATTAGGACACAGCAAACTCACACATGAATATCTCATGAAGAAGGAACCTCAACCAAAATGTACGAGTTGTGACGTGCCGTTAACAGTGAAACACGTATTAACGGAGTGTCCCAAATATAGTGCTGAAAGACTAACTAATAAAATTCCATCAGTTATAAGGGACATCTTTAGTAAGTGTACCAGTGAAAATATTGTGAAATTTAAAGACTTTAATATTCTTAACAAAATATGATATTTATTTATAAGTTACTTATCTCATGTTTGTGTTTATATGTCGCTAATAACCCCAGAGGTTGATGCGACCATGTTTGTAAATAAAAAAAATATGCATGTAGTTCTCTTTTAGTCCTACCTACTTTCTTAGTTTCTCGTTAAGAAACTCTTCCACTGAATAATATGGTCTTTCAGATAGATAGGCTTTCGTCAATTTACAGAAATTAAAGAAAGAAGTTGTAGATTTAAGTTGCAAAGGGAGTTAATAGTATAATTTTTTTGCCGAATATAATTAGATTTCTTTACTAACTCAGTGGACGGAATCGATAAATACAAATCAAAGGTTGAACTTCTGGTGGAGTATTAATAATTGAGTCTTGCTGGAAAAATATGTAGGTGTTTACCAATTAAGAAAACAGTTTCCAGGATATACAAAGAGGGAAGAGTTAAAATCCCGTGATTTTTGAAGTAGCTTCTACAATGTGTTATTCTACTGAGGCCAAAAAGATACCGTATTGCTCTTTTTTGTAATTTAAAAATAACATTATATTGGGTAGCTGTACTAGAACCGCAAAAAGGAAGGCCATATCCAAGATGAGACCCGAACAAAGAAAACTGTTATTTTGGAAGATGCTAAATTCTGCTTCGAAACAGATCTTATTGCATAGCTGGCTGAGACTAGTTTCGTACTTAACAAATCGACATAACGGAACCATTTAAGGTTACTGTCGGTAAAAATACCATGAAATTTTAAAGATACAACGATACTGATCACGCTGTTATTAAGAAGCAAGGGTTGAAGAGCTCCTTTATAGGATAATGCTACTGTCTTATTCATGTTAAAAGAGGGTAAAATATAGTCAGACCAGGTTTTTATTTTAAATTGATCAGAAGTTATAATTGCATGAAGAGTTAAAGATAAGAAAAAGTAGAGGATCCAGTACTGAACATTATGGTACTCCACATACAATGCTTTTGTGACTAGAGTCACAAAAGACTCAGAGTATCATTTGCTCTAACTGTTTGTTTCCTATTTCTGAAGCAAGATTGGAACCAATTCAAAGAAATACCTCGAATTCCGTAGAAATTTAGTTTTTTTGTCAATATGTCATGAATTACACAATCAAAAGATTTGGTATAGTCACAAAAAACAGTGGCAGTGTAAAGATTATTGTTTAGTGCTTGATAGACCTCATGTAGTAGAGAAAACATAGCATCAGTGGTACATTTATTAGATAACAACCTAAACTGACTTCGTGATAAAATGTTCATTTCAACAAGAAAGGACGTAAGTCGGGCTCTTATAAATCTTTATTAATTTTGGATAGGATGTAATTTTTGCTTTCACTCTTCTTACAGATTGTTGTAAATATTTTATTGAACTTTTTTGAGTCTTACCAGTATTTTTAACACTCTAAAATGTTTCTTGGCCTTTTCAGGTATTGAAAATCGCTGCTAGACATGTCTTCAACGGTTTTATTTCTAAAACATACAATTAGGTTTTCATAGTTATAATCCTTGTTTTATAAATTAAACTAAAACACACTTTTTATAAATATTACGTGGAACGTATGAAAAAGTATTATCACCACGTAAAAACTCTACAGTTTCAGTTTCTGATGCTGTAATGGTGCTTAAAGATGCGTTTTCTATATCTATATTTTGCTTGTTTTCTTCATTGTCATTTAAACATCTAGAATATTCAATTTATTTACATTAAAGAAACATATTAAAATTGGTTTAAGATTGAAATAATCTCATACAAAATTTAGCCAAAACTCAACTCCTTTTTAATAGTTTAGGAGAATTCCATATGGAGAAGTCTGTCTCTATATCATATTCTTCAGTATCAATAAAACGCCTAAAATACTGTGAGTAATTTTAATATTAAAATGAAATAAGTAATCAAAATCCACATTTAGATTTATTTGTAAATTTACCATATCAATACTACTGTAAATCATGATGATGATAAAAAATCATCCATATCAATACTACTGGAAGTTGTTTCTTTATTTTCCATATCGTTTGTAGAACTGAAACATTGAATTTATATGCTATGAGTATCCGTATTATATTTTATTATACTCTGTATGGTAAATTACATATAAATTCGTTATAGTTACCTTCGTTCTGGTGATTTATGATAAATATTTATTGGAACAGTTCCTTTCCTCAAATTAACTCGTCCACTTGGTTGTATAATTAGATCATGATTTTTAAAGTGTTCTGAGCAGACCATAGCAGTTTGGTTACTTGTTCTTTATTTAAGCCTGTTAATTAATTTTAATATGCCTGCTTTATTAATCCAGCAGCTGTTGATTCTTTACTGGGAACCTGCATATGATATTTCATTGAAATTATTATATTTATAGCATTTATAGTGTAAATTAGAAAAAATAAATAAATGTATTTATAATACTAAAAAAATTTACTTTATTTCACAAAATTAAATTTCAATTCATGTCAAGAATTAAGTAATATCACATCCCTGTACTACGCCCATGGACGTAATTCCTATGTTTATAATACTTACGGATGAAATGACAGTTCTGTCACAAATAAGGAAATTATCAACTCAAAGGTAAACAGTACAACGCCATGTTCCTTTTCCTTAAATCGCTACGATTGGTTGATATTGCCAACGATGCCAATACAGTTTTACATAAAGTTAGGATTATCAAAATATATTTTCTTTTAATAAAATAAAAAATTAATGTTTTTCTTTTAATTCCTTGGTTGCGAAATGAGTATGTATATCTAAAAATACTTTATACGAACTAGATAATACATTTTTATTTATAAATTTAAAATAAATTATACTAAAAATTGAAAATTATTTCGAAGATTGACTTAAAAAATATATGACAGCGTCAAATTAGGGATTTGTGTCTATGACTGTGACGATCTCATGACTTCATGTAAAGATGTAAATAGCCCGGTCCTTCTTTATTTATACGTTCATGTATTCTTCTAATTTTAAATGAAAGTACAAATGTGAGTTTGATTAACTACGTTATGAACGTAGTGATCATGCAGTGGGATCTTAGGCTATTACGACCACATCAACTGGTTTTATGTAGGCCGATTGTAGACTAATGATCTCCGGTTGAAAAGCGCATTGCCCATGCGGTTATTTTCAGAGGGTCAGGACATGATCCCCACGTTTTCTCAATAAGGAGTTTCTGTTGGCGATGTTTTGTCTAATATTAAGACAGTGGTGCTTATATGCTGTGTCTTGTTAAAAAACATAACTCTAAATTTAAGTTGACCTTTTCTTCCATGTGATTGTGTCTTGCACTTCATGCATTTTGATGGAAAGCCTTACTTTGATTTTAAGGAATTCGTATGGAGGTCGTTTTCCTTTTAGTATAAGTATAGTTTCTACTTTGTATTTATCTATTCTCACGGGTCAATTTTGTTCTTAACACAAATCATAACTCTGAGTTTTGGGTCGTGTACCACACCAATATTGTATCATTCTGCCCATTGTTTAACTAGTTCATCATTTATATTCATATAACTGTGATATTTCAATCTGTTATCGTGGCTGTTAAAGTTATCACGCGTTATACAATAAAAGGTTCCCGCAGGTCGTTTGTATATGGACATGACCTTTTATTTCCCTAGTTGTGCTGTTAGTATTTCGATGTCATTATTATGACTTGAAGTTCCAACTGAGCTGTTGTGATGATGTGTGTTTATGACATTGCGATTGCGTGTTTTGAATGTGGAAGTTCCACCAGAAGCTACATTCACTTGATCTTTAGATTTGTCCCCATGTATTTCCTATTAGATTCTCTATGTTGATCGAGATTTCCTCTCTACGGGATACTCCGACTGACCTAAATACTCCCATTCCTACAGCCTCCATATTTATTTTATTATTATGACCTAAAATAGTTTCCAAATTACACCAAATAATAACAAGATCATAAGATAGATATTTAAAAAAAAAAACTGCTCAAACAACGAATATACTGATCTGAAGTATTGTCTAAACAGCGGTTCCGACGAAAAATCAATGACAAGAACCGTCAAACGGAACATGTCGGTTCCATATCGTCGAAGGATATAGTCAGCCAGAGGCAAACGGAAATCTAGAATCCACTGCAGAACAAAAATCATTTCAAAATAAAGCGAAATTTTAGTTTCTACGGAGGAGAACGATAATATGTTTAAACGATTATGGACAAATATATTATGAGACATGAAAAAAATCTACATTAGTTCTCTTGTAGACAAGAAAGCAAAAAATGAGAACTCCAGAAATAATAGCCTGATATACAACTTAGAAAAAAGTGTCTTTATTAAAAATTATTAGTGTAATATATTTTTGGAATCAGATTTTGATAACCTTTCAAATGAAGTATCACACAACCTCCTTTGCTGTTTGAAAAAATGAGAGGGTAGCTGTCACCTGAGAGGAGTTCATCGAAATATTACTGTTGATACCGTTAGATATTATAAATTTAAAAATTGCCGAACGGTTTGTTTTATCTTTAAAATAACCGAATTGGCAGAGGAGGTAAGACTTTATCCTATCACTTTACTAGCAACATATTTATATTTCTTAGTGTATTTACTTTTTATGGTTTTAATTAGCCGATAAAGAAAGAAATGGTCTGTAAAATCAGGATGTAATCTAGAATTGTAATAGACTTACTATAATCAATTTTCTACTCTTTAGATCACTCTTAACGAAGTTCATGCCTCGCTGCTCATCCTGGTTTAGGTCGACGCCGGTATGTTATTTACACTATTCAATTTCATCGCTTTAGTTAGGAAGCAATATACCTTGTCATGACTTTATATGAATTTTCCTCTGACAAACTTCCTATTTGGGAATAATTATTTGGTGATTCGATAAATAAGATGTTTAAATATATTTATATAAAATTAAATGAAATAAAGACGGAATTACAATAAGTTAACACAGATAAATATTGGAGTGGTGGAAAAGTTAATAAAGATGTGAGAGAAGGTTATCCAAGTAACGTGAACAAGAGATGGAATATTTTTGAGATATTTTGTTTGATAAAGTCGCAATTTTGTTTCTTTAACAACTAAACGGAACATCATTTTTAAAGGCTAAAATACATTGACAATATAAGCAACTTTTCCAATAGTCAAAAATATCGTATTTCGGAAATTTGTCAGTGGTCATCTGACGGGTCCAGGGAAGATCTTTTTAATCTGACGGGTCCAAGGAAGAAAAAAAATTGCTCTTGTTAATTCTCAGAAAAATTGTTAGTTTGTATTACGAATAAATAAAGGGTCAAGGGGTGCATTCGAATTGAGTTAGTGTCCAAGTAGTGAGTCCATTTTTGAGTCAATAAAAGTTAAATTTAATGTGCGGAGCCCACTAGATGATCTTCTTCTTCTTCTTTAGCCTTCATTTATCCAATGTTGGACATAGGTCTCCTCCAATTGCTTCCACGCTTCCCTATCTTTTGCAATTCTCATCCACTGCTTTCCAGCTACAGCAGTTATATCGTCTATCCATCTCTTTTTAGGTCTTCCCACGCTTCTTTTTGTTTCTCGAGGTCTCCAGAATGTCACTTTATGAGACCATCTGTTGGTGTCTTGTCTTGCTACATTGCTACCCATTGCCATCTCAATGTCGCTATTTTTTCCATGATGTCGGTTACTTTAGTTCTTCGACGTATTTCGGTGTTAGAAATTTTGTCTCTAAGGCTTATATTTAACCTGGCCCTCTCCATGGCCCGTTGAGTTACTCTTAATTGTTCTGCCATTTTTCTTGTTATTGCCATAGTTTCCAATCCATAAGTTGCAACTGGTAGTATACAAGTGTCATAGGTTTTTCGTTTTAAGTGAATTGGGATTTTTCTGTCTTTTAAAATGAAGCTCAACTTACCAAAAGCAGCCCATGATAATTGTGTCCTTTTTTTAATCATTATCTTCCACTAGATGATACTTGTTAATTTTTAAAATTCTTCAATTATTAAGAGCTAACTTATAAGTAAGTTGTGAGAATTGCTAGAACCGTATTAACATAAGTTTAATCTAAGCTTTCTAAACCATTTTACTTACTTAAATTTTGCTTACTTAAATATATTTATCAAATAATCCCAAAATTATCTTCAGTTACTTTCGAGTTGTTGTAGTTACTTTAATGTATGGGAGATATTTTTTTGGGTAAAGAGTGTAATTGAGCATTATTTAGTGGATTTGAAAACTGTTACTGGGATCATTCCGGTTGTTTCTTCCTGTGTTATCGTGTATCGATCAGTCAGACTTATCAAGCTAATTATTATTGTCATGTTCGCTCGCTATATCACGCCCAATAATGATGGTTCACCATCTTCCCTTCCCATCTCACCACCTCCACCACATTCACTACCATCCGTATCACATATTGTGTCGATTATCAGGTTTGATTTGTGATCTTCCGTCACCCTTGATGCTAGTAAAATTTTCATTTTTTATTATAATCGTATATATTTTATTCTTTGTACAAATTACTATTTTTACTGGGAACAAATCACAATTTTATTCTAAAATTAGTTTATTTTGAAAATAGAATAACTTCAAAACAGTATTTGATTCTTTGTTGGATTTTAGGGATGGTTTTGTTATTTTTGACCACTAGTAAGTATCTCTAGATATGATAAAAGAAAAATAACGTCCAAGATTGTTATTTATGTAGTTTTTTATAGTGAAATAAAAATTTAATATACTATTTGTGTTTTATTTCACTAATGCTCATCTATTCGAGTATAATAAACCTTTCTACAATATAAGTTTATGTAGTAAAATTTTCTTTTACAGTTTATCTATAAAGCAAAAAGCACTAAGAGGTTTTTCTAATAAATTAAGCTATTGCTTGTATGTGATTTATGACTTAATTTAAAGTAGTGATGGTTAATCTAAATATTTAGATGCAGTAACTAAATCCGCTTTTACTTATTTTTTATGATTGCACTTAAAACAGTACTAGAGTGATATTTCTGTTTATGCACTCGTGAATTATGTCAAATACCGACATGTGAATTTTTGTGATTAAGAATTGTGTTAATAATATAAAAGATGAAATTTCGAAGAGCAAATAGTGAAAATAGTAAGAATGAAAGTTGTAGAAATAAATAATAAGTTTTAAACTGACACTGAAGTAGAAAGCAAACTGATCTTGTGTAAGTTTTTAAATCTTGTATGCATGTGAAGAATAATAAAAGTTATGTAAAAAATTGTACCAAAAGATTTGCTGTTATTTTAAGAATAGTAGGAGGTCTTGCTGTTCCTTTTTGTTGTTTTCCTGTAATATCTAACTAAGAGAAAAGCAATATAATATAAAGAAGAATACCACTATCATAAATTTATTGCAAAATATTTTTTTTTTATTTATCATTTTTATGTAGTGATTTTCTTTCCTGTCTGCTTCAGTGACTTAACTTGGAAATAAAATCCAAAATCTAAATAAAAATAAAAAAACTAAATCATTTGGTTAAACCGGTATAACCATTATAGGATACTTGACACTAGTTTACCAATTCTGTAAAAGTTTGTAACTCAAATTTGTAGCTAATTACATTGCAGAAGGGTCGTCTGTTGTAATGTCAGCGATAGAGTGCATAGACTTTATCATAAGGATAGCAAAGAAAAATGTCTGTTCAACCCATGTTATTACGTGTCAGTAAAGGTGGCCAAAATATTTGCAGTTTTTTTTTCATTAATCGAATAAAATATTTGTACAAATTTAACATATTTGTACATTATAAATGTTATGATCATATATATATAGAGCTAAGATTAATATTATTACAAAAATTAATATCAAACTCACCAGGCTTCCGCGTCGATATCCATTTTGCCGAGCTTTCGACATCCTCTCTGATGTCTTCCTCAGGGCTTCCGAGGTCTCAGTCTCCCGAGCCCCCAGCCACTACTACACTGTTCACTGATCGCTGCACTGTCACCAGTAGTGACAGTAGATGCCGAGCTTTCGACATCCTCTCTGATGTCTTCTTCAGAAAGCATCATCAGTTCATCTAAAAAGAACAATATGAAAAACCGAACATCCATAGAAAAGTTGTTATAAGTGTTATCTTAAAAAGACATGAACATTGAACATTAAATGAGTATATTGTATAAACAATTAATTGAAACTAAATACAGTTTACAAATTAACTCAAACTTACCACAGCAAAAGACCATGTGGTAATTGTACATGTATATAAAAATTATGTAAAAAAACCTAAGTAAAAAATATTCATTTGCAAAGAAATAAACACATAGCTTTACGCGCTTGCAGAATTAAAAACACACCCAGCGAGTAGCTATTTTTTCATTGCTTTCTAAAGTTTAAACTTTCTATTTATGTGCAGCTTTTAGAGAAAAATGCACCCTGTAAAAAATTATGAGCACTAAAATTTAGTATAAATCTCCGATTTCGATAGAGAAAAAAAAAATAAAACTTACCGATTTGCCGCACGGTGTACAAAATGCTCCATCTCTTAGTAAAAGTTGTATTGTTCTTTGCTTTTCGGCATATGCAATAAAACTGAATTTTGATATAGTTACAGACTGTACAATTGATACTGGTTTATTAAACAATAGCTTAAAGCCTATCATGGGTAGTAGCATACAATTTACAAAAAGGCACAAATAGGCGGAATTTACGAAAAAGACAAAATATGCAATAAACACCTAAAATAGGTAAAGTAGGCAAAAACGACATTTTGCCTATAGTCCGAGCTTTCGTGATAATAGCCAAACTGTTAATTCTCCTTTAAACTACTTATGCTTCGTTGAAGATATCGTGCTAATTTAAGACAATTTAAAAGAAGCCCAAGACTTGTTAAGTAAACTACAGACTAAGGCAACCAAAATATGTTTAAAAATTAACCTTAAAAAATCCGGTATATGATAAAAGTCGCTATTACCAAATATCCATAAGTAAATCTTAACCTCCCAGTATTATGGTGCAAAAAATTTAATACGTAGACACTAAAAAAATCTGTAGACAAAAAATCAGAATGACTTATCAAGCAGTGGATCGTTCGACGTTGTGACTAACGCTAGATTGGACTAAACGGATATTGAAGTGGCGATTTCGGCCATATAGAGGTAGGAGTAGACCTACAGTGAACTGGATTTATATTGGAGCTGGAAGGTCAGATAATAGAACAAGTGTTTGTTTAAACACATTATCATATTATCTAGTTACGAAAAGCTCGAAACTGAAGTGGACGATCAAGTGAATAGAGCAAACATAGACGCAGGCTGCCTAAATGAAACAGTATGGAGAAATAAAAATATCGGGAAAGAAACGAAAGGCAGAATTTACAAAACAGTCATCAGACCGATAATGACATACGCGGCAGAAACAGGACTTGAGACAGGGAGGACAAAAAGAATGTTAGGAACAGCAGAGATGAGAGCACTTAAAAAAAATTGATGGTAACACTCTATGAACCGGGTAAGTAAACTGCGAGTCTATGCCAATAGAGAGCAAGCAGGGGACCGACAAAAAATGGAGGGAAATAACCAAGTTGTTAGAATCCAGGGGCCTACAAGGCTGTTATATACAAATTTTATGTATACAAAATTTATATACAAATTTTATGTATACAAAATTTATATACAAAAAGTTTATGCCCGTATATGTATATATATAATATGTATATATATATATATATATATATATATATATATATATATATATATATATATATATATATATATCTGTATCGTGGCAGTAAACAGTCGTATATCCATAATGTATTCATTTGCAGGAAAGCGCAAAACATAGAGACTGGTCAATAAACTATAAAAAAATTTGTACTTCCATTTTATTGAATTCAACATTATTAGTACATTACACTACGTAAATGGCAATATATTACTAGATATTAGTGTTGTTAAGAAATTATTTACCTGGTATACGATATTGGGAGTTACGACTTTTTATCTATATGTCTTTAGACAGATAATATGCAAAATAAAAATCGTGAGTGATGACAAACACATTATATTCTGTGTTTAAAAATGCAAAAACCAAATCACAATGTTTGAAACAAAAAAAAACTCGTTGAGTAGAAAAAATATAAAACCTAAATATTTTTACTTTAGTTGTCACTGTCACCTGCTTGCTACTTTGAAATTGACAACTGTTGGTAGAAATTATGAAATTGCACTTGGATCCACTGGCACAG
>OU898282.1:66678102-66798102 GCA_918026665.1 Diabrotica balteata
AATTTTTTTTTTCTACTGCCACAGCGCTGTATAAAATTAAGAATTTTTCAAAAAAAAAAATGTATTGTATGGTAAATTTAATTTTTTGCATACAAAAAATTAATTTATACTAAAGCTAAATTTGTTCTGAACACATAATACAACAATACAAATACAAAAATAGTTTATTTTTAAATATATAACGATACAAAACAGAATGTCTTTCAAAAGTAACAATTACATTATTTAAAAAAAAAGTCTTTCTTTGATTCATATTTCGGCATATTTCCCTTGATTTCAGCCTGTTCCTTATATAACCGTCTCTTTTTTCACCTCCACAGACAGAAGCTGAACCTTCTGTTACTATTTTGACGGCCCTCTCAACCGCTTGTGTGTGACAAGGGTATGATTTTACGTATACCAAAAGACTGGTTTCAGGATTTTCAACAACTTCCCTTAGTTGGTCTTTTGATAGCTTCATAGTTACAGGAGGCTCTGTCCATAAAATTTCTGGCAGTCGATAATCTCAAAGTAATCCTTACTGCCAAAAAATAACTCTGGTACTACGAAATGTCGCTGATCATTGTAATTTAACTGTCTGCTCTTCAAAATTCTTTGGAACCCCAATTGTCTTATGTGTTTACGTTCGTCAAACAACATAGCCAAAATAATATTTTCTGGGCTCCCAAAGTATCCAATTCTTTGAATACATTTATAGACTGTGTCTTTCAATTCTGGTAGTAAATAGTCGCAGAGTCTTATTGTCTTGAATAGATGCCTTGCACCATAAATGCATGACGGGTGAGTCTTAATACAAAACCACATGGGCGCATACACTTTCATTACAAAATGGCTTAGTATTTGTAAATTTTCCGATGGGTTTCTGGTTGCTACATATAACCGAAGGATACGGGAAGCAGTGGTAAGCCACCGAGAATGAACCATTTTTCCAGGCTGTCTCTTAGAAAGTTTTTCTGAACAAGCACCACTTTTTACTGCTTGACAAATATCGTACAGGTATTTTTGATCTGTACTTAGATCATCGATGCGAAATTCGTCCACTGATCAATCTATTATTGAAAATGAAACTACAGGAAGAGTTTCACAAGCTTGCAGTCGTTTTCCAAGAGGCCCCGAAAACGCACTTGGTCCACTGGTATTGCCATCCAGTCCACTGACAGACAAACCACTGCAGGAGCCTTCCAATTTTATTCTCCAGTAACACTATAATGCCTCCTTTACGCCCTGTATTTGTGACAGTACCGTCGCATCCAACTACTTCTAAGTTATTGAGGTCCAAATTACATTTTTTTAAAAACTCCAAGATTGCATTTGCTATATTAATAGCAGTGCCAATTGTACGACAAATGTGACCCAGATACTTAGAACCAGGTTCTTCTAACATTGTGATATGCTCTTCCACCACAGTTTTTCTTGCATTTTCCTGGAACACTAAAAACTTGTCTTTCCGTCCATCAAAGTAAAGACCACGAAGACATAATGGAATGGAATCGTTCTGAACCTCAATTATTTTCTCTTGCTCTTCTTTCTTTGTTCTTATCGATGATATTTGTTTTATTTTGCGGATCTATGACACCAAAATCTAGTAGCACCGCTGATGCAATAGCTGCTCCTGCTCGGTCTGAAACCAAATACCGGTCAAGTGTTTCAGCTAATCTTGGTATTACTTTCAGATTGCATTGAATGCCCTCTTAGGTACTGGGCAAATTCGATAAGCTAGGTTGTAAGTTAAACACGGGCAACTTTGAAGTATTTGCATATGGAATAGAGAAGTCTGAGTCAAAATCTTCAGTATCATTTTTATCACAAACATCTGTCGGTAATTCACAAGAAGATTGAACTTTTCAATGACTGTTACACTAGTTGATTTTGATGTATGTGACGAAGCCATTATGAATGCTTTTTTCTCCTTCTGCAAAAGTTTCTGGGATTCAACTTTATCAAGGGCACCAATCTTCATTTTACGACAAGTTCTTTGGTCTAGAAGAAATGCTCTTTCCAGTCGATGTACCTAAAAAAATGTGTTAAGAAAAGTTATTAAATTAATAACGTATCAGAGTTTCAGTTTACCTTATATTTTTTTGTGCAATTACATGCAATAGTTTCAGAATCCTTACATTTACAGGTCGCTATGTCAAACAATCGTTCACTGTTACTTAAAACGATTACAATTGAGATTTGTAACTGGGAACATTTTGTCTTTTCTTAAAAGGTTTGAGAATTTGCCTTCGTTGTTCTTGATATTTTCGCAATAAAAAAATAATCCTTTGGTGGCTTATGATGGGAATTGAAGCCTTGATCCAAACAGTTTCTATTTTCTGAGCTACAATTTCCAAAGCTTCTGGAATAAGTCGATTCTTATTGAAACCATTTTTTTCCAATTTGAAACGAACCCACAAAAAATAACGGATAACATCTTTGTATGTTGGTAATTGCGAATCATTGAAATCACTAGGTGCGCCAAAAATTGGACACTTGGACGATTCTCTAGTTTTAGCCATTTTATCACACGCTACTTTCTATTCAACTGTCGGTAAAACACTAAAAATAATATAAGTGTCGCTAGGCCGTTTAATTGATTGGAATATTGGTTTACACTTACACCACTGCAAAATTTGCAGCACAAGCGAAGCGTTGACCTCCAATGTCACATTATTTTAAGAATGATAATATATTATAATCGGTAATATTAACTTTGTTTATACTAAGACTAACGTCTACTTTATTGTTATTGGGGAATTTCGGCACATTCTTTGAAGTAGGTTCCTAAAATAAATTTTTGTCTACTTATTAGTTAGTGGAAAATACGCAAATAAAGTTTACTATACGTTATAAAGTATGCATCAAACCGCCAGAACAATACAGATTTTATTTCAATTTTTTTAAGTTACAAAATAAATAACCCTGATGTTTCAAAAATTATATAATAATAAAATATGAAGATCTGCGTTTGAAATAATTATTATTTTTTATTTTTTCCACTGCCACAATGACCTTTTATATTAAAAAAATATAGAGTCTTTGTGGCAGTGGAAAAAAATATTTTTAGCTACTCATTTTGGACTTAAAATTTGTGTTATAGTATAACTCAACTTTTTTGACCACAGGCGTTGTTATTTTCCAGAAAAAAATTTGTCGGCCCACCCTAAATTCCTTAAGAACTTAACATAATAATTTGTTTAAAAAGTTTTTATTGTGCAATGTATTTGGTTATTTTGATATTATATGATGGTTATGATATTATAAATATGATTATATGATGGTTATGATATTATAAATAGATTAAGATGGGTAAATTTGATATATTGTGACATTTTGTGAATAAAAGTGATATGGGACAGTTAATCCAGGTGAAATTGAACAGAAAGTGGACATTAGAAATAATAATCATGGATTAAAGTCGTGTTATTTACTAATTTAAGATGTTTAATTTATATATAAGTTTACAGTCTGATCTGAAAAGCCTAAATTTCCATAAAATTCTCAATAGAAAAGTAAAGAACTATCTAAAAGTTTAAAATAAGACGTCAAAAATGTTTAAATATAAAGAATCTAACCTCTTTTCGTTTGAGAATTTTCGCGAACATTGAAATATTTACAAAATAGAAGAATCTTACCTCTTTTCTTTCGAGAATATTCGTGAATATTGAAATATCTATAAATACGCTGACACTTCGAGCTTAGAGAAGATTAGAAGAGAAAAAAGATTATTAGAAAAAAAATTAAGTATTGAGAAGTCAAACTGTAACAATGCATTTTTGGAAAAAGTCAAATTTTTGTTAAATTTTCATAGAAAAGAAAGCGAGCAATAATAAAGTATAGCAAGTAATATATAAATAAAGTAAGTAATATATAAATTATTAATAGTTAAAAGTTAATCAAGTAAAGAAGAAAGAATATTTTACTCATAAGAAGTAAAATATACTTATAAGAATAAGAATTTCATTTTAAAGATAGGTTGTTTTAAATTTATATTTAAACATTGTCTAATTTAGATATACGTATGTTTTCTAATAATTATAATAAAGATAATTTTAAAAGTGCTTACAAACTAATTTTTTGAGAACCGCGACAAAAAACCTATATATGTTATTTAAAAATACTCATTACTCATAATACAATACAAACAAAATATCATAGCAATATATATACTAACAAATGAATCTCTCGATATAACTGAGAATACAACGCTGGACACACCTAAGACGCCTTTCAGACGAGGATACTGTATCCGAGATACGCGTATCCGAGACGCAGATATTGCATAAACTCAAATGGAGCTTTTCACACGGGACGCACGACGGATACAGTATGCGACATACCGAATGCGTATGCCAGATACAGTACAGAAGAAACATTACGTTAAATGAACGCTTTCAGACACAAATTCTGTATCTCACATACAGTATCCTCGTCTGAAAGCCCTCTAAGGAAGGCTTGCTTCCAACAATGAATGATGATGATGATCATCATCAATGGGCAGAGAGAATAGAAACGAAAAATTACGCTGACGTAGTCTTCTGTTTAGAAAATAACGTTATACATAATAATCCGTTTGTGAGTCTAAAAAGGTTGGAGGCCAATAGATTCGACAATATATATATATATATATATATATATATATATATATATATATATATATATAAAACTAGTGAATTCAGAGGTTTAATCGGTTATTCAGGTTGGCAAATAAAAAAAGAAGTCAACTACTTCATAAGTTTATCGAAGACGTTTCGCTTATTTCTAAAGCTTCGTCAGTTCTAACTCAATATGTATATTATCGATGTTATTATATATGTACTATAAACTTTACTTATTATTTAAAACTAACTTAACAAAACCAAACAAAAACTACACAAACTCTGCAAAAAATAATGTTGATATTCGTAGATACGAAGATTTAAAAAAATGTTAAACGGACATTTGGCTTCATTTAGAGATGGTTCTCCAATGAAGACCAACAAGCACACACAAGCATTAGTGATGCTTGTGTGTGCAGCTTAGCAATACTGACGAAACAATGAATTCGTCATATAATATTCCTGAGGTGAAAAGATAGGATTGAACATAATCCCTGTGGAGATTGTGTAAAGTGAAACAAAATTTGGTAAGATCAAAAGAGAGAGATACCGAAAAACCAGAAAAAACTTGACTTGAAAAAGGCACAAATAGATATAGAAAGATAGTAGTCGGAAAGATTTTAAACTTAATTCAAATGATTTACTCTGTTCGAATTTATTAAATACCTATTTTCCTTCATGAATATACGCTTAAACCACATCATCGAAAATATTTATTCTAACTCGATTTATCTAACAAACTTTTAAATGCAAAACTTAAATATTTATAGCGACACTTCAATTGAAGAGGTAAATAAACTTTATAGCTGCGTCCACTTCAAATCCTTTGGGATGCACATTGCTTTAAATACTTAAACATAATTATCCATTATTTTAATTACAAAATTAGTTGGCAGGAATTTCAATAAGAATACTCTCGCATGCCCGTAAGAAATTCCCGAGATCCATAAGTAAATATTTTTTTATTAAATTACAGGATCTCAAGTACTATTGCGATGTAAAGTTGCATGTAGCATTAAGTTAATACAAACAAGTTGGATTGATAAAGTTGAAAAGTAGAAAAAGTCCAAAATTAATGCCTGAGAATTGTTTTTTTTTTTGTTTCTCCTTTAGTTAGGTGAGGATTAAAGGAGTAATTGACAATTCTAAATTTTGTTTCATTTTTACACACACACACACACACATATATATATATATATATATATATATATATATATATATATATATATATATATATATATTTATATATATGTATATATATATATATATATATATATATATATATATATATATAAGTAAATTGTTTGTGATACAAGCTGTTAACAGAAGCAGTAATGCATTGATTAGTTATCAGTGTCGAGGGCTCAGGAGAAGCAGTGATAATCGACGCGGTTCAACCCGGAAGCCTGTTAAATTTAATATTAAGTTTTGTAATAGTCTTAATCTTAGCTTTCGGTTTTATATATATATATATATATATATATATATTATATATATATATATATATATATATATATATATATATATATATATATATATATACAAAATCCAGCCTCGGAATATGGACGGGAAAAAACGAAAACGACGTAGCAAACGAACAAGGACTTTGAATATAAATACATGGAATATCCAAGGGTGGAGAACCAAGTCAGACGAAGTCATGGCAGAAGTAAAGAAAATAAAATCAGATATCACGGTTCTTACCGAAACAAAGAAAAAAGGCCAAGGTAGTGAAGACATAGGAGGTTTTATACATATTTATAGTGGAGTAGAGAAAGACAAAAGAGCACAAGCAGGGGTATCAATATTGATTAAAAAAGACTTAAAAGGAAACCTGAAAAGCTGGGAGCAGATCAATGAGAGAATTATTAGAGTATCTATTACGTGGAAAGGGCACGACCTCGAGATCATTGGAATATATGCTCCGTCAGAAAATGCATCAAAAGCAGCTAAACAAATATTCTATGAAACTTTATCGGAACTCATCGAAAATATAAATAGCCGCAAAGAAATTGTGCTGTTGGGAGATTTTAACGCTTGGACAGGAACAAAAATAAATGACAAAGTCGTAGGAAAATATGGTGACGCTAAAACAAATGAAAATGGGGAACACTTAATCGAATTCTGTGAACAGCACTCTCTAAAAATCCTAAACGGATTCTACCAACATAAAAACATACATAAGTACACCTGGGTTCAACCAACGAGAAACACAAAGTTAATTATAGATTATGTCATCACAAAACAAGAAACACACATACAAGTTGAAGACGTAAGAGTACTAAGAGGACCGGAGTGCGGTCTGACCACTATATGGTAAGATCAAAATGTTACCTACAGTATCGACCTCGGCTACTACATCAAAATGACAACCAACTAGCTCAATCAAAACCCCTGGAATCGAATCTACCTAAATACAATATTGATGCACTGCAAAACGACTCGACATCATTCTTATATAAGCTGCGACTTAGCCTAAAATTGGCAAACCTGATCTACTCCTCAGCCCAGAATACCTATAAAGAGATAATCAATAAAATCAATGAAGCAGCTTACGAAGCGCTCGGCACAATCCAAAAGAACAAAAAGAGTACTCCATTGTGGTGGACAAATGACATCGCCAATGCAGTACACAACAAGAAACAAGCATATCAAAAGTGGCTGCAAACAAATGATCCAGATGATAGAAGAACATATGCAAGATTAAACAGAGAAGTAAAAAACTTAGTAACTAAAGCAAAAAATATTTCCTGGGAAAGTAAATGCGAAGAACTCAACAAATATATAGGGTCAACAAGATCAAGAGAAGCATGGAAAACGGTAAAAAATCTGAGAACAAACAGAAAAGAAACGAGTAGAATAGATTTAATAGAAGAAAAATCTTGGATCGAACACTACTCACAACTTTTAACTGAAACAAGACCTCAATTCACGAACATCAGTACAACAACATATGAACTGGAATTCAGTGAAGACGATGAAATAACAGTACAGGAAGTCGAGAATGCAATACGAACTCTAAAAAATGGGAAGTCATGCGGACCACAAGGTATACCAAATGAATTATTAAAACATAGCCCACAAGTATTACGGGAATTACTGGCGTATGTCTTCACCTTATTCTATAATGGACACGACTTACCACCGGAGTGGACAAAAGCACATATTAACAACATATACAAAAAAGGAGATAGAAAGAATTGTTCAAACTATAGGGGGCTAAATGTCATAAATTCACTCTCAAGACTGTATGGAAAAATAATAAAAAATAAAATTGAAAAAGAGATGACAGATGTAGAAGAACAGAATGGCTTTCGGGCAGGCAGATCCTGCATTGACAGTATATTCTCTCTAAAGCAAGTTATCGAAAAAAGATTAGCCCACAACCTTTCAACTCATATAGTCTTTATAGATCTGACAAAGGCATACGATAGTGTACCACTTTCAATGCTTTGGGTAGCAATGGAAAAACAAGGAATAAGCAAAAAAAATATACACGCAGTACAACAGCTCTACAAAAATATGACGGCAAACATTAAAACTGGAAATAGATTAACTAGAGAAATTCCTATTAGTAAGGGCCTAAAGCAAGGCTGCTGCATAGCACCTACACTCTTCAAAATATATCTAAATGAGGCACTCTCACTGTGGAGAAGAAAGTGCTGCAATATGGGCATCCCAATCGGAGATGATAGATTGTACACGATACATTTCGCTGATGACCAAGCCATTCTAGCTGAAGACGAGAGTGATATAAGCTACATGCTTAGAAAACTGGAAAATGAGTACACCAAATGGGGCCTCACAATTAATATACAAAAAACTGAGTACTTAGTTGTAGGAGAACAACCAGAAAGCCTACAAATAGAAATGGGAACTATAAAACCAACAGACAATTTTAAGTACTTGGGAGTCCAAATAACATCAAAAGCAGGAAGTAGCGAAGAAATACATTCCAGGATTGGCCAAGCAAGATCAGCCACCAGACAGCTACACGGACTATTATGGAATAAAAAAATAACAAAAGAAAATAAAAGAAGAATTTATAAAACAATAATAGAAAGTATTGGACTGTATGGCGCCGAACTCTGGGAAATAAACCAAAGAAACAAATCAAAAATTAAGGCCATGGAAATGAACTACTGGAGACGATGTTGCCAGCTCACTAGACTTGATAGGGTGAGAAACGAAGATATTCGGAGAGAAATGGAAATCGATGTAGATATAATAGACACAATCGAAGCCAAAAGACTTAACTGGTATGGACACCTTCAGAGAATGCCGGAAAATAGATGGCCAAAAAAAATAGAACAATGGACTCCGCCAACTAGAAGAAAACGAGGTAGACCAAGACGATCCTGGAGAGACGATGTCGACGATGCAATGACCGCCAGAGATCTAACAACTGAAGATTGCTTCGACAGAAAACGCTGGAAATTAGGATGCGAGAAGCGGCGCCAGCTGTAGAAGACTCGCTTGTTAAATATATATATATATATATATATATATATATATATATATATATATATATATATATATATATATATATATATATATATAAAATGTATATAAGCCTTGGGACATCTAATATTAATCATCTCTCCTTGGTGATCCTTCAGTGCTCTCTCAGTGCTTTTTTATTTCAAATTTACTAATCTTTAACAACAGAATCAGTCTTTAAACGTGAAACAATATTATAGATTATTTATAGCTAATATTTATAGTTTCATGTAATTATAGTAGTCTTCTTTTTTCTGTCTTCCAAAATAGCTTTTACCACGTTCTCTTCTGTCTTTATTCTTTTCCGAAAAAAATTTTATTTTATTGACTTAAAACCGTTTCTTTCGTTTATTACTTTGTCTTTTTTCAGAAAGCGAGTCTGAGTCAGAATCAGAATAAGGCACAAGTTTATGTTCTGTATCACTATCATCTGATATAGGTGGATTGGGTACAACTTGACTGGAATTAACAAGAGGTAGTATGCTTTCATCCGGAGCGTGCTTATTGTTTATAATGCTTGGCGGTTCATCTGGAGTATTAGAAATAGCTTGAAGTGAATATAGGCTTGGTTCATGACTTAATGATTGAATGGCTGAACTATTTATATCCTTTAAAATCAAAATATTAATGGTTCGGAAATCTTTTTCAATTTCATCTTGAATAGTATAATCAAATTATTTTCACTCGTAACTGGAGGAATGTATTATTTTTCAATTTGTGACGGTATTATAATCAAATTATTTTCACTCGTGACTAGAGTAATGTCAACATTATAAACTGAGCTTCTACAGCTAGGGTAAGGAATGTAAGAACCAATTTCTGGTGTCATCCCTAATTGTTGATACTGTAACTGAACATCTTCTAAAACGTAAAATACTGTATTTGGATCACAATTTGACGTTGAACCTAATGTTTTTGGTTTTTGAACTATAGCAATATCTATCATTTTTTTCCCTCGAGACATCCTGAAAACAACGAACAATTTTAAATAAATTGTGCAACTCATATTCGTGTTTTCAATAAATTTAGTAACAAAATATTGCAAAGAAAGTTTGTCTGTTTGTTAAGCTGAAAGAATACTGCACGGATGTTCTTATGAATTTCGCAAAAAGATAAAGTGATTAATTGATTAAGGTTTTGTGTAAATTGGTTGAATCATAACTAGATTCGGATTTAAAAGCATAAAGAAGCATAACGCTTTTATGTAAAAACCATTTTATTATACAAAAAAAAAGCAAACATATCGACTGTGAGTCTTTATCGTAAAAGTGCCACCTGTGGTCATTCTACTAACATGTCTGCCCACTTAGGTAATAGGTACGGCTAAAAATATAATTAATTTTAATTATATTAACAGTATCATTAAAAAATTAAGTAAAATATATAATTGATCAACTGCTAAATCCTTTTTTAACAGGGAAACTATAATATGTAAACCTGTCAAGTCCTTAATATTTAGGTTATGAGTTGAAGTCATTTAAACACACTTGATTACAAGACAGAATAAAAAAAGTTAAAGATAGAACAAAGCAGACTTACCTTGTTTATAATTTGGTCGTTTACTAACACCATCTAATAATCTGCAACTAAATATTTTATGAAAACATTTAAAAACTTCAATCTTCTCAACAACCACGTTCACGGCGGATCATTGTCAGTACGCCCCTAAAGCAGCGTTTTTACGATGACAATTGGCAAGACAATTGTCAGAAGACAACTTACTGGTATGAAATTATTGTCTTCGTCTAAACACTTCAGACCAATTACCTTGCCAACTGCCCTCACAATTGGCCCAAAATTCAGTTGTCTCCGGTAGTAGACTGAGGATAATGAGCTGCGCCCAGTGAGCCCCCCACCACTCGAAATCTCAATTGTCGCGACAATTGGCGCCGTGTGAACGGTGTAGGCCAGTAATGTTGTCTTGTTTTTTACCAGTTCCCATTAGTTCTCTAGTGTCAGTCAAAACATACACGTGGTTTGTGTTATTTGTAGCTGTCTACTGGCATGGCAATAGTTGGCCCCGTATAAACATCTTCTCGTTCAACTGGACTGGCCTCCGACAATCCGTAACCACGTGATGACAATTGTCTCGCCAATTGTCATCGTGAAAACCCGGCTTAAGCTAAGTTTTTCGTGCACGGCTTTTCTACCCAATTGACTATTGATATCGACCTTATTCCTTTACAATAAGGTAGGTAATCGTCTCAACTTTATGACGAACTCGAAAAGTAAAATTGACCAAAAAATGGACTTAGCAGGTTAACGCATTGGGCGGACGTTATTTTTTTCTTCTTCCTGGCGGTTTTTAATGGAATTTATTTGTATTGTTTGTTTGAATTATTCTTTCTACTTAATATTTTTGTTTTTTTCTATATTTTATCTTGTTCTTGATAGTTTTGTTTATCTATGGTTATTCCAGATAGATAGATAGAATCCTCCTGCATAGACCACATTAATACTGTGAGGGTAATAATGGAACAATCGGTTGAATGGAACACACCCCTATACATGGTTTTTGTTGATTTTAAACGTGCCTTTGACAGCTTTATATATGTCTGTGCTTATAATGCTGCTGTATGGAAAATTTTAGAGCTAAGAAACATCCCGCAAAAAATAATTTCTATTATAAGGTCACTTTATACTGATGCGAAATACAGCGTGACACACAATTAGATCAACAGTGACGAATTCGACGTACTTACTGGAGTTAGACAGAAAAGAGTGCTTTCTCCGTTTCTTTTTAACATAGCTATAGACTATGTTCTCTCCAAACTAGACTCCGACACAAGACGGATACAATGGACGTTAACCACACGCCTAAGCGATCTAGAATACGCAGACGATATCTGCCTATTAGGTCAGAGGTTCCAAGATCTGGCTTACCAATTGGAAACACTTTCCACTGAAGCCAATAAAATAGGTTTGAAAATCAATATTAGCAAAACCAAGTCCATGAGAATAAATGCAAGGAACAACACGCTATTTACTATCGACAATATGCAGATTTAAAATGTGGAAAACTTTACGTATCTTGGAAGTGTCATAACAGAAAACGGAGGTACAGAAGACGATATTCGTATGAGGATACGAAAAGCCCAACAAGCTTTCAGCACGCTCAACCCTGTTTGGAGATCTGGCGAGTATACTACAAGGACAAAGATCCGAATATTCCGATCAAAAGATCCGAATATTCCGATCAAATGTCATGCAGGTTTTACTCTACGGATGTGAAACCTGGAAAGTGACAAACACCCTCACAGACAAACTGCAGGTCTTTGTTAACAAATGTCTACGACGAATTATCAGTATATTCTGGCCTAACACCATCAGAAACGAAGATCTGCTACACCTGACCGAACAAAAGAGGGTACAAAATGAAATTAAGTCCAGAAAGTGGGGTTGGATCGGTCAAACACTCCGAAAAAATAGTTCCAGTATCGCAAAGACTGCCCTAGCGTGGAATCGCCAAAGGGAAAAGAAAAAGAAGTCGCCCAGTACAAACTTGAAGATCATGGACGAGATCAACATCATGGACGAAATAAGAGGCCAAGGAATGTCTTGGAATGAGGTGAAGGCCTTAGCGCAAAATAGAACCCGATGGCGCGTTTTCACTGCTCCACTTAGGAGTTCAAGAACCTTATATATCTATGGATATTCCATGGTCAGTCTCATGTTTTATTGAACAAGTTTCTTTCGCTCTTAGATTAATGTTCTTGTTTCTTATGAGATCTATTGTTGTTTACAATCAATTGTATTTTTTTAAAACATCATAGGAATATTAATTTTCTTCATATTCACTTTAAGAAAATCTAGCTAATTGATCTTTAAGACCTTCAATATTAGTAGATATGAATACAATATGTACCTATATAATGATTGTAGAAATTAAATAAAATACATAATTCCATTGTAAATATTATATACATAATAATATTGATTTAAATAAATGCACCAGTAACTCAAAGCTTTTTGTGCAAAGGTGCAGGCTAGTTTTTATATAAATTGTTTTTAACTTAGTTTAATAGTAATAATGAGCATTTAATTTTTTGTTTTATACAACAGAAAACTTTTCCGTTGGTCGCTGTTTTAATTGGGATTACGAAATGGGATATAAAGTAGAAAACACTACAGTTATTGTTCAAACAAAAATTGTATATTGTTTTTTTTGTGTAATTGCAACAAGAACATCATTAGGTCCTTTATGTTGATGAGTTTCCGTATATCCCTACCTTGCTGTCGCGTTTGTGCGAGAGGCGTATAGGTAAAATAGTGAGGAAATCTATATTTTCACTATCCGGATTAAAAAAATGTCCGGACTTTTGGACTTTAAAAATATCTGAAAAACAGGTTTATTAATTTATTCTGTACTAGTGTATATTATTATTACCTTATGAAAATAACTCTAAAATATCAAAAGTATGTTTCTCAATATATTGATAACGTTTTCAGGGAAGTATTTAATTATATTTACATAAGTTCTATCGTTATTCACTTTTTTATTGTATATTAAAAATAGATGGTCGGTCCAGGTGGAAATAAGTATTTAATATGACACTTGAATGCATATAAGATATCACTCGGGTAATACCTCTCATATCAGTTAGTGATTTACTGTACTATAAATATAAATAATCGTATTCGTCTTAACATCTAAAAAATCTATAGTATAACATCTTAATTTCAGTCTTGTGATCAGAACATAGTTTGATATTTTGGCATGCAGTAACACCCTTTCAGTATGTCATTTTTCTACTAGATCACTTTAATTCATTGATGTCCTAAAAGTAAAACCGACCAACATTCAGTTCCGTACATCATAGCTAGTCTTATGGCTATTGTATATAATTTTCCCTTTAAATTCATTGTAATTTTCTATCACACAGCACACCATTCGCTTCAGTCCACTTCTTCCATCCAACCCTAATTGTACCGTATGAATCTTTAGCAATTTCTCCTTTATTCAATAATACTTTTCACAATTATTTCACCATACAAAGATATCATTTTATATATAGTAACTCCATCTTAAATGATCATTCCAAATACTCTGTTCTTGTCCTACTAAGTTTTATACCTTTTTCATCATGAGCTTGTATACACTATTCCAGTTTTTATTCTAAATCGCTTTCACTATTGCGTACTAACACTACATAATAAGCACACATTAAACATCAGGGAATGTTACCCCCTGTTTCGCTTTTATCAAATCCAATACTAATGAGAATCTACTTTAACAATCCTACTTTAACATACAATTTATCAGTCTCTGTCACACCTAACCTAACACGAAGTAGTTGTTACTCCCTCATATATGTCTCACGCAATCTTCACATATTCACCGTGGCCTCTTTTCTTATTACGTGCCCACCACAGAATCTCTCGAGGAACTTTATCATCTTGCTTCCTCAAGATCAATGAAGACCATGTGATTGTTTGTTTCTTTATTCTTGTATATTTCCATCAACTCTCATAATGAAAATTGTATCTGTTGCTTATCTGCCTTGCATAAGCCAAAGTGATTATTGGATATTTCGGTTTCTTCACGTATCCGTCTATCAATTACTCTCTTCCATATTTTTATGGTGTAACTAAGCAGTTCTATGGGCCGTTAATTTGTACATTGTTGTATATCTCTAAAAATACAGTAGAATCCTACTAATCTGGTACTTCAATAAACCGAAACATCTAATAATCCGGCACCCTTTGCAAAGCGGCTCCCTCACGCGCTCCGTCGCGTCAATGAGTCTAACCTACACATTTATCGTGCACGTGCATACATACTTATCTGCTGTTTTAAGTGGGAATATGGGAGTACAAACCACATATATGACTAAAAAATTAACTTCTGATGATTGTATTCTAGGTTTTAGATTATTCAGAACTTTTTATCAGATATTCAGAACTTTTTATTAGATATTCAGAACTTTGTATGAAATATTTTTTTTCATAAAAATTTAAAAATAAAAATGTTTCCCGTATGAAAAACTTTTTTGTTTTTAGTTTTATGAAAAAAAGATATTATGGTATATGTTTTTTTTATTCTATAGATTATTTAAAACTATTAAACACGAATTATAATATCCCTTATTTTTGCTTGTTTTAAAACTGCGCACGAGATTCAGCTTAAAGGTGTGAATTAGCTCAAAAACTACTACCACGATCAATCAAACGAGGTATCAAAGTGGAAATACGTCCCTAGACCCGACAGATTTCTGTGATCTATTATTTACACTTACTCAAATAAATTACTATCGCCGGATATTGTTCCTTTGTTGTACCGAATGGGGTTACGACAAACGATGAAAAATGCTCGTGATATAAAAATGGTTCGGGTCGAGATTTGATAATTTCCTGCTATTTGTTCACTACAACAGAATTTTAGTAAATATTTAGACGATATTTACCTGTATGCATAACGCGGAACTTTTTGAACTCAAATAATGCTTAAAATCAGAATATCTACAGGTTGAGTTATAACTATTTCTCCATATTTCAGAGTCAGGTTATTTGAACCAAAATATGCCTTACTAAAGTGTTAAATGTTGAATTTAATTGTTTTTTGTTAAAACCTAAGTTATTTTTTTTAAATCAGTTAATTTCGTAAAATAATTTCATTGGCATAAATTAAGGATTTCATATGTCACAAAAACAAAAATCAAGCAGATTACATTCAGGACTTCTTGCCTCAGTAGTTAAAAATTACTTCCTTTGCCAATCCATCATTAAGGAAAATTGTCATTTAATAGGTGATTTCTTTCTAGCAACTAGGGGAAATGAGATGGAGCTCCATCTTGCATAAACCATATATGTCTTTTACATCCCGTTATAAATTATTTAAATTATCAATAAGAGTATTTAAAAATATAAAAATAATCTCCATTTAAATTTGGAGGAAAAACATCCTAGTATTTGGTCGTCTACAATGTGATACCAAATGTTCAGTTTAAACTTACACTCAAAATTTTTGTCTTTAACAATATGCAGGTTTTCTTTGCAGTAATGGCTGTTTCGCAAATTAAAAATCCCACGTATGGTAAATGTTTCATCGATGAACATAATAATTTATGTTTGCTCAGAGTATGTTGGCCTAACTGAAACCATCATGGAGGATTTGTTAAAAGCAACAAAAGCAAAGTGATAAGACTCTAGTTTTTTATATTATTAATAGACGACTGACTTGCTGTTCACGATTTTCATCCTTTCGGCTCAAAATTTCATCGATTTTTAGTGCGAGATGACCTGGTGTCACCTTAACGATGAAGTAAATTTGAAAAAGTTTTGTCATTTGTCGTCTTCTGTCTGCATATAGCAATCCATATTGTGTGGCTGCTAAGTGACCGCCGAAATCTTTTTGTGCGTGTATATAAAACATATCCCCCATTTCTTCATTTTATTCAAAATGATTGCGTTGTGACATTTCAATTGAAAAAGTAATTATATTTTAAAAAATACAATTAACTAAACCATCACAGCAGAAATAATTATGTTAGAAGAAACGCCATTTACTAACAATTATATCACAGTCCAAAGCACGCTTTCCAAGAATAAAGTCATTTTCGAACCCCTCTTCTCACACAAAACTATTTAAATGCGTTTTTCGAGTATAAGTATAAGAATACGAGTATTACGCAAAAAAATGTAAACGTCATATTTTCTATGACGTTTACGTCTATGACCATGCCCTGAAATCTTATATGAATGACCTTGGTTCAGTTCCCCATCACTTTAACCCCAGCGAGTTAATAAAGAGAAATGACAGCCTATCTCTCTCACGAAGACTTTAACCAATCATTTATTTTAACATGATTTTAACACAGTCTCGAGGTGTCAATAAAATAATCAAACGAAGCTTCAATTCTGTCAAAAGTAATGACAGATCTTCCGTTTGTTTACAGAAGTTTTGAATTTTATTTTATTATCTTTAACTTTCGTTTGCATTTATTCTTAGTAATTTTAATTGTTGTTTACTTCGTTTTTAAAGGTTAGTTCGAGTTACCTATTGTAGCAAAGAATTTTTGTGTTGTGCTAGTAAAAAAACTAAACGTGGTGAATTATTGTATTGTTCCGTTGTGTATAAATCATGGAAAAATTACAAAAAGGATGATGATAGTAAGTTGTCAGGAAGCAAACAATAATAGTATTTAACATTTGTTTCTGAAAATATATGTAATAAATATTATGTAATTATTTTATAACTGTTTTATCTTAAACAACAAAGAAATATACATATATCTAGAAAAAATTGTGCATTTTTTATATATCCTTATTTTCCAGTAAATTTTAATTAGTAACGAACTAGCCCGCAAGAGGCGCTAAAGGGTATGTATGTAAGGGGTGTCCATTCGAATTTGCCGCCAAAAGATGATTAGTATTGACCCCAGCCGCAAGGGGTCCTAAGGAACGAAATTTATACATTGATTTGCCTATCTATTTTTACTATTATATTATTTATCTATGTCTATGACGTTATGATTTTCTATATTTTCTAATCCCTCACTACAATACTTTGTCAAAAAATGTTACAACCCAATTTCATCATCATGAATCATCTACGTGACGTCTTCTTAGAAAATAGAAATATTGTAGGCAAATTTACATAAATACGATACTTGATGAAAATTTCTTCTATAAAAGCGAATTTTGTTTATAAGTTTTTTCAACAAATAATAACTCAGGCACTAAGATGAGTTTTACCTGAATCATTTTACTCGTACATCATTTAAAAACAAACAAGCAGTTAATTTAACCCAGCCTACGAGACTTAAACATCCCTTAGAATGACATTCGGGTGTTACAAATCATTGGGGCGAGGAGGATTAACTCGTGTAATTAGGAGTCACTCCACCGCGCCTCGATGCTCCAGAATATCCCTTTCTCCCCTATAGCACTCTGATGAGAGATAGGTGCTCTCTTTCAGCAAAGTGCTTGTCGTGTGAAAGTCCTGGGTACAAGAACTCCAACACGTTACCCTATCCCAATCAAAGCAGGTTAGCGTAACGCACCATTTTCCTGCTATCTCTGGTAACTTAGTCTCTGAAAAGGAATATCGTTAGTCATTGTTAAAATTGCTGGTGCTATGTGCTGGGTTGGCTTCTGTTGATAGAGTTTATGATGTTGATATAGATGATTATCTAGACTTTAAATGTTGGCCAGGATTTGTTGTTGCGGTGTTTGGTGGTTCTATCTATGGATCGCTTCATATCTTATTATCTCCCACAGTATCGGTCTTAGTTTTCTATTAATATGTGCCTTTTTGCTTGATTTACTTATGTGTCCCCATGCGAGAGATGCATCTGTTATTGGAAGTATAGTGCTGTTAATCAGTCTTATTTTAGTTTTTACTCTAAATTTTCTTCTTTTACCTACGAGTCCAGCTGTTATGTACTCCGTTAATTTGAGTACTTGTAATTCACTGGAGTGTTCTGCTCAGAATCTAAACCGAGCTCCTAGGATTATTCTTAGCTTCTCTTTTTCTGATTGTACTCTGCTTATACTCCTAGAATATTGCTGACTGCTGGAAGTAAGCTTATCGGCCTGTAGCTTTGCGGAAACGTGATGTTATTGCCTGGCTTTGGAATCATGATTCCATCGGTTTGGGAAGAGCCTGTATCTGAGTATCGCGAGAGTTGGCGCGATGTTGTTCCGCAAAAATGTTATTTTTTGATCAAATTGTTAATAAAATTTTTTAATTAAAACTGATTCATAGAATCTTTTTTAATCTCAGTTCCAAATGCTATGAACCTTGTACTGTGGAAGTTAAATCAATCTTCACCTGTGGCTGGCTAACCAGTCACAACGTAGACTTATTAATATATAATATTCCACGAGGAAACTAAGTTCCTGTAGCTGGCTGTATACCATATATCACAAAAAATTGTTTAAAATCCTTTATAAAAGGTATATAAAAATGCCCCAAACGGGCTATCACAAACACATTGCAAAACGTTTTCGGATTAATCAATCCATCATCAGTGCAAACGGTTGTACATGCTAGTAGCCACCAAAATATATAGGTCAAAACCCTTTAAATGTTTTAAATTTGTAGTTGTTTTACATTATTAGTAGTTATAATTTGTGATGTTTAAGTTACATCAACAGGTCCTCGTAGACACTTCGTCTCAGGACCATTTTACTCATGTAGAGTCATACGCCGCCATGTTACCTATCCAACGGTAACTTACAACATCACAAATTATAACTACTAATAATGCCACTGTGTTTTCACGTTGTTTGGCGTGGGTGTTATACTTGTTGCTTTCATTTACCTTCAGCACCTAATAAGCTAAAGACTGGTAATTTCATTTTACTTTTAAATATTATATTTCAATCTTAATTATTCAATAACGTTACCTAAGGTCAAAATTAAATTTAACTAATAATATACTGTTGGAAGTGTATCTTATGATCTTAGTTCTCAGCATTTTAATATTAATGTTTTATACCTGTTACTTTCATTTCCCTTCATTTACCTTCAGCACCTAATAACCTAAAGACTGGTAATTTCATTTTACTTTTAAATATTATATTTAAATCTTAATTATTCAATAATGTTACCTTGGGTCAAAATTTAGAACAAAAAATAAGTTATACAAAAAACGTTCAACTATAATTAAAAGTTCGATCCGATTTTATCGTTTTGTACTGACTTTTACTAACAACAATATAAACTAAAATAAACAGGCTTTATTTCATGTCGACACAATTTATTATTTAACCAAGCAAGAATGGTAGAGCATAGAATGTTTATTAATTCAATTATCAGGTCTACGCAATTAAAGTCATTGAACTATCTTACTAAAAAGGTACCTTAAGGTGTACCTTAAGTGCAAGGTAAGCTAAGCAATGTAATATTAAAGAAATATTCTTCTAGTTTTGCGAAAATTAAACAATTTTTAAATTTCTAACTAAGCGGTAATATATTGTCTTGATTTAGTGATTTATTTATATTTTGTAACATTTTCAGAATTTTTATTTTCCAAAAGTGGCATAATTCCATTAGCCAATTGATTCTAAAAGGCAAAAAAAATTAAATTACGCATTGAAATACCTTCAGTTCGATCGCTACGGTCGAGTCACCGAGTCTGCAGAAGGGTCTGAAAACAGTGAAAACCATATAATTCGGTTCGACATGTGTTTTCTGTTGGCGCACCCCTCATGAAAGCTTGGATAGAAATAGTGCCTGGTTTTAACACACAAGATACGTATAAAATGCGTTAGACATTGAAATAACACTTGGAAATATTTTACATACTACATCACCAAAAATGAATCTATTGATATTGTACCCTCCTTGATGATTGATTGGGGGTTACACAAAGAACGGTACTAGGCTCGGACTTAAGTCTGGTAGAGGTATCTTGGTCGGGGTTCTTATTACAGCTCAAATATCACGGATCAGTTAAAGAAGTACTGACAACACACAGACAAGAAGTGGAAGAAGTTATTTGGGAACCACCCTATTTTTAGAGGAACAGGGAAACCTTAAGACATATAGAAGAAGATAATGAGAAAGGTAAGATACAGTTAAATACTCACGCGAGAATAAAGTAAACCGTGAGAGAAAAGGTATGCGGTACACACTTAATATTTCGACACATATACAATAAATATACGATAAAACAAATAATAGTATAAATCAATAAAAAATGCCTGGAAGAGAAACACAAATATATAAATTCATATTATATAAAAATATAAAAAGCAAATAGTTCGTCAACAAAATTATATTGAGGTATATTTGTTAAAGTAAGTGCACTATAACACTTTTTACTAAACAGTTAAATGGCATGATTTAAGTTATTGCACAATTTATTATTACTTAAATACAAACAAAAAATATCTTTTTGAAAAATAATTATAAATAATTTAGTATCCTCAAGAATTAGAAAAAGGCAGGGAACATTATAATTGTATCTACGTCAATATTCGTCAAATAAGTGAATTTTACGCCTTGAGAATACGTAAACATGAAGTTGACTAAGTTTTTGATCGTGTACACTTGAAATCTATGAATAAAATTTATCATAAATATAACCTACATATAAAACAAATTGTACGTTATTTATACGTAAATATTATACCGTAGTTTTATTCTCATAACAGTTCGCTCGGTTGGAGTTAAAGAAACATCCATAAATAAGTAAGGTACACTGAACTAGAGTCATAAACCAACTTCTAACGATTTAGGTATCACAGTTGAACTTTAGTCAATAAAACTTATAAATACTCACAAAACAGTAGAATACAGGTGGATACAGATAATGGCGTTACGCCCTCAATAAAGGCACTTGATATTCGGCCCTTGCAACAGGTAGTCGGGACAGCAGGCCAGCAACGAATTACGGTCTTCTAAACGTAATCCATCAAATTGATTTAGGCGGACGAAAAGAGATAGCCAGACGGGAACAGCACAGGTAGTAATGAGTAGTCGAGATAAATGAAAATACAAAAGCACGTAGAGACGAATGAAGGTAGAGATGACTGATGATAGAGGTGAATGAACGTAGCGGTGAATGAATCGTAGAGGTGAATATATGAACGGCAAACAGAAGTGACTTCGTTCCTTTGAATTGGGAGACGTCTGTTTGACAAAAGAGAAAATAGGTAATATAGGACACACTGTGCAAAGATATTTTAGATAGATAAGGGTGAATTGAAAATTTACTTACCGCCGATTGATAAAGATAAACCGCTTGCCACAGGAACCAACACGAAAATGAATTCGGATTCGGAACTTAGACGGACTTAGACAAGCGAAGGATGAAAACAGAGAGGGGATATTGGCTGAAGGGTGCCACGCGAAATTGATATTAAATAGCCGGGCTACTGGGGTTCATTTTCGTAGCTTATCCTTCCTCTACCAATGGAAAGTAAACTTTCTACGAAAAACAACTCTTCTGTTTTTCTGAGAAGGTAGAGCGGAGATTTCACAATAGGGACTTTTTCCTTTGTTATTAGGAAAGATTTCTATTTAGCAAAGCCAGATAGAGAGAACAGGGAACATTTGGCGAAGTTATTTCTTTGTTAAAAAAGAGCGTAACGAATCGCTCGGTGCCGTCTGGTTATTTGTGAGGCTTTTTTGAAGAAGATATGCAGGCATAGGCGGCGTGAAAATTATTTTCTAAAGGGAATAATTTAAAGAAATTATGAACATGCTTCAATATAAGGTTGAATGTCCGAATAAATGAACTTTGATAAAATAAAAGGCAAATATCGTGCACAGTTTAATTAATTTAATCTTGCCCAAGTACTTTCGCTCCCTAGAGCATCTTTAGTGGCATTTTGTCCTTGTGAAGTGTAGTGTGATGTACCATTTTATGTTTATAACATTTTATTTTTGTTGGATAGGCCACAATTGACGAAATACCCCTGAAGATGCTATAGGGAGCGACAGTACTTGGACAAGATTAAATTAATTAAACTGTGCTCGATATTTGCCTTTTATTTGATAAAAAAAAATTAATCTTATCCACTGAAAAACTATGTCATTTAAAATCAAATGAAAATAATTAATGAGAAATTACGAAAATGGGAAAATATACAAGGTTTGTTATTTAAAAATATATTAAATTGTGTGTGAACCTTAGTCTCATATTTATTTAAATTTACAGAAGATTAACCTATGTGATTATTAGCGCCACTCGGCATTACAAAGAAATTATTTATATATTTCAATTATTCATTATTATTATTATTATCCCAGATTTAGCCATACGGCTCACACTCCCTCTAAGGGGAAAATTCACTCATCCCAGATACCTACGGTATCAAAAGGATTGAGCTCTGGTGGGACTCTTTCCGTGTTATCGAGCCCTAGGTGACTTGGTATGTCGGAGTATCTCCCAGAAATTTTCGTACACATCTGGAGGTCGCGAGGAGTACAGCTTTCAGCATGGCCTCCATTATTATTATTATATTTTATATTTTATATGAAATTTAGACATACGGCTCACACTTCCTTTAAGGAGAAAATGCACTCATCCCAGATACCTACATTATCAAAAGGATTATGGTTGCGTGGGACTTTTTCCGTGTTATCGAGCCCTAGATGACTTGGTACGTCGGAGTATCTCCCAAAAATATTCTTACGCATCTAGATGTTGAGAGTAGTACTGATTTTTTTGCACGATAAAAATGTTATACGATAAAATGAAGCAAATAAAATTATATAATACAAATGTTATTAGTAAGAAACTTAATGACGAGTGAAAAATATAATGTTAGTCCTGAATTTATAATCTATCTACAAAATGTGGTGTCGGCATTTCCCACGAAAGGCCAGCTCTGGTCAGAGTTTGATGTCCGTGCATAATCAGCTATCTCTATGGGAACGCTTGATAAAAGGATGATGAAATAGGAACTGATATTGCGAAACCAAAGTGTCGGTAACCCTTGAGTGGTTCAAGGTGACTATTTTTACATATAACAGCTCCCCTCATTAGTGAAAAGTCGATTCCTTGCTTCGATTGGGGTTTCTGAGACTTCTTCATTTTCTGGGCGTACGTCTGGTCTTCTTTTAAAGGTTAATCCTTTAAGTTTCTGTTTAATGGAACTGCTGCGATGTGGTGAAGGTGGAGGTGAGTCCTGAGGGTAGTTCATGGCAAGTCTTGGAAATCTTTTGCGTCTACATTTGAAGAGGATGTATACAAAAACTAGAATGATAATTAATGATAAAGACAATATAGTGAACCAAGGCAAATGTTCTTCGATGAATGGTTGGTTCATGATTCGGTCGAGTTCTTCTGAATATTGGTCCAGCTTATGTTGTGCAATATTTAAATCGTCTGCATTTATCTTATTGAGTTGTAATGGTTTCAAATTTGGTATATGGTATATCGGTTTCGCGTTGTTCGTTTTGATTGCGTGCTTAATTTCATTTGTGAATGTTAGCTTGTCACCTTCTACGTAAAATATATCTGAAAATTCCGTACAAATGTTTAGAATTTGTTCCTTTTCTTTTGAGTTTAAGTGGTCAATTCTCAGTTGTTCTCTAATTATTTCTTCTCTGTCTATAATTGGCTGTTTGCAGTGTGAATCATTGCATTGAATGCATTTTGATCGTAGGTGAAGATTGTCTCCAAGTTTTCTATAGGTTCGATGGAAATATTCGAAAATTCGATTATTTTTGGCATTGCATTAGCATTAATGACGGAAGTTAAAAAGTCTCCATTTTCGTCTACATGGACTAATGCGTGAGAAATTCGAACTTTTTCGATTTCTTGGGATGACAGTATTGCTTCTGTATTGGATAGGTTGCATTTCAATTTGAATATTTGTTCTGTTCGGCTATCAATCGAAATTTGGTTTATTTTTTCTTTTATTCGTTTTTTCTCTGGTCTTGGGATGTCTTTGTGTTGATCATGAGTGTTTTCGTGAAATGAGCTGCTATTTTGTTGAGCTTTAACGTTTGAGTTTGATTTCGGATATGTTTGGAAATTATTTGACGGTACTATTTTTGTAGGAAATGGAACCGGAATATTTTCTATGGGTTAATGTGTCTCTTGTCCAACTTTATGCAGGGTAAGAGTTGTAAAATTTGTATGAAGTTGTCTTGTTTTAAGGTCAATTACACATTCGTATTGGTCTAGGAAATCTAGGCCTATTATGCCGTCAATGTCTAGAATAAAAATGAAAACTTTGTGAGGGTTGTCATCGGTAAAGGGAATAAGGACAGATTCTGTAATTAGAGGTTTTTCGTCGGTTATGCCTTGAATAGTAACATTTTCTGGGGATCGGTTATGATAATTTCGTGCAGTATTCTCTTTGAAAACTGTAATTCCTGCACCGGTGTCAATAAGAAGTTTAAAAGTATTCGTAGCGTCATTGATATAATATAAGTTTTTAGAGCTCATTGTGTGGAAGGGGCTTACAGGAATTTCTGTTCGGGAAAATTCACATTTGGATCGAAATTGTCCAAATTGAGGGCTTGGATTTGTTGTTGTACATTCGTAATATCGATCGAAAGATTCGAATGTACTGGGGGATGGTTCTGATTGCGTAGCGAAAGAAAATCCTGATAATTTTCTGTATCAGGTGTATTATTGATATAATCCGATGTGTCATTGGTATATTCGTTAAAATAGTTAGTTTGAAGATCATTTTCTGTATAATAATCTTCATAAGATGCTACAAGATCGTCATTAAAGACATGGGCTCTTTGCTGAAAATTTTGGAAATTTGGATTTCTCTGAATAACAGAGGGGTGATTCTGCGGTTGATTTTGAGAAGGGAAATTCGATCTCTGTGGGTTTAAATTTTGTTGATTAGAAGAGTATTGGTTTTGATTACTTGGGTAATTTTGTGATCTAGTATTATATTGATTGGATTGGTTTTGATTATTTTGGTAGTTTTGTGGTCTACCGCTATATTGATTTTGATAAGAAGAAAAACGTGATGAGCGACATTCGCTACTTAAATGGCCAATACGACCACAACTTGTACATTTAGAAAAATTAGATGAGTTTCTTCTCATCGGTTGGGAAGGTTTTAGATTATGTTGGCTATCTTTATTTGATTTTTGTGATTCGAAATATGATAACTGAAGTTCACGTCTGATACGGTTACTGGCTTGAATAATATCTTTAGGGTTACTGGCCCTAATTATTTGTCCTAAGCGGGGTTCTAGTCCAGTTAAAAGGGTATTCAAAGCCATAGAGTCAATTAACGTGCATTGGGCGGATTTTTTGGTCTAGTGTTAGGCCTGATTTTTGAAGTGAGGCGTGCATGTTTGCATTTAGAACTTGTAGTCTGTTGAAAAAGGTTAAAGGTGATTCATTCGATAACTGTCGAAGTCTTTGTAGGTCGTGAATTAAAGAAGTGAGATCTCTACTATCTCCGAAATGAAGGTTTAATAAATTTTTTATATCTGTGTATGAAGTTGGTTTTCTAGAGTTTATTAATTGAGCTGCTTTACCTCTTACTTTATTTTTAATGTGATTTGTTAATAAAATACTTTGGTCTCCAGAAGACATTTTAATCGCGCAATCACATGCGTCTAAGAATTTGGGAAGAGAGATTGGGTCTCCTTCAAACTCAGGAATTATGGAAAATATTTCTGAAACTTTCTAGGGTTCAATTTCAACTTGTGTTTGTGAACTTGTTTCAGGCATTTTGATAATATTATGTCAGTGGAAGTATAAAAAAATTTATACGAATAGTAAATATGGTAAAATAAAATAAAATGTAGTAAAATCAAGTAAAATATGGTAAAATCAAGTAAAATGTGGTAAAATAAAATAATATGTGGTAAAATAAAGTAAAATATTGTAAAATATTGGTGAAAATATAATACGAAATCAATGAAATGCATAAATAAGAATGATAAAATAATAAAAGTATGTAATAAAAAGGTATTTCCTTATTAGATAATCAACTTGGCTTGACTTTCTGTATAGTCAAGATTATAAATTGAAAAAATTATGATGTATGTACGGTATGTTTGCAAATAAAAAAATAGTAAAAACGAGATGATTCAATAACTTCATGAACAGAAACATCGAGTACGTCTTGTTTTCTAACGGGATCTGCTACCAGGGGCTTCACCAGGAGTTCCTTCCGTAGTATCCAGTTGAATGAGGACGGCTCTAGGTTCTTTTTCCGTTGAGGGATAGGGATCCGCCGTTGCTAGTGAGATTCCTTGTTCTAACAACGTTAACCGGATCCTACTGACTGCGCCAAATGTTAAATTACTAACTTCTTGATTGACTTTTTAAAAAAGATTTATTTCACAAATAAAAGTTACACTTAGTTATACGATAAAATTAAGCAAATAAAATTATATAATACAAATGTTATTAGTAAGAAACTTAAATGACGATTGAAAAATATAATGTTAGTCCTGAATTTATAATCTATCTACAAAATGTGGTGTCGGCATTTCCCACGAAAGGCCAGCTCTGGTCAGAGTTTGATGTCCGTGCATAGTCAGCTATATCTATGGTAACGCTTGCTAAAAGGATGATGAAATAGGAACTGATATTGCGAAACCAAAGTGTCGGTAACCCTTGAGTGGTTCAAGGTGACTATTTTCACATATAACATATATATATATATATATATATATATATATATATATATATATATATATATATATATGAATTACCAAAACGTAAAACGGGACACAGACATTAATGAACTGACAAATAAAAGTTGATATCTGATATCTCATGGTTTACTGTTATTAGTATATAATTATTTTTATATGGACGTATCATTAATGTTTTCGAAAAAGGTAAAGTGGAGGTATGTTATGATTTAAAGAGCATTTTATGGTGTTATATTTATTATTATTTAAATCAGATTGAAATATATTTTATTTAGGTTATGTGTATCTTTTTTGTCATTTATTGCGTTGGTATTTCTTTCTATTTCTATTAATTCGTATATCCGCTTTTTCTTTTTGTTTTGTTCTGTTTTTAAAATTTTTATGTTTTCAAAATCAAATTTATGCTACTTCTCACTTTCGTGTTTTGTGAGCGCAGTGACGTTGTTCTTGTTATATTTGTGAGAACTAATTCTGGATCGAAACAGTTGACTGGTTTGACCTATATAGACACCTTCACAGTTAATACATGGTATCTGGTAAACAACATGTGATTTTTTAAGTTTTGGAGTTTCTGTTTTTAGTTTTGTGAAATATTTATTTAAGAGGTTGTTTCCTTTGTGGGCCACTGTTATATAATGTTTGGCCAAAAGATTTCTTAGTTGTTCGGATAAACCTTTTATATAGGGAAGACTTGTGTAAGTAGTTTTGATACTTTTGGGTTTATTGTTAGTTGTATTGTTATAAAATGTATGGAGTATTGATTGGAAAATAGTTTCGATTAGATGTTCGGGATATGCATTCTTTAGAAGGGCATTTTTTGTTTTTTTTTATTGCAGTTGGTCTGTATTCTGGATCTGTTAGGTTTATAGATTTATCAGCGAGACTAATAATCACAGACTTCTTATGGAAAAATGGATGATGGGAATTGTAGTTGAGATATCGTGAAGACCATGTTTCTTTTTTAAACCACATGGTTTTAACTGTATTGTTAATGCGATGTAAGGTGATAACCAGAAAATTTATTTTATTTTGTTCAATTTCTATAGTGAAATTTAATTTTGGATGGTAACTGTTAAAAATATCTAAAATTTCGGTTGTTTTATTTATTGGAATAGCACATATACAGTCATCGATATATCGGTAGAAGAATGGTACATTAAAATCTAAATGACTCATGACAGATTCTTCTAAGTCTTCCAGAACCAGTTGGGCAATGACACTAGAAATACTTGCACCCATTGCACATCCATTCATTTGTTGGTATATTTCGTCCTTATATAAAAAGTATGTTGAGTTTAACGTTAACTCTACAGATGATTGAAATTCTTGCAATGGGATGTTAGTGTACTCTTTTATGCATTCCACTTCTTTTTAATGATGTCAGTGACAAGTTTTATTGGTATGTTAATGTATAGTGAAATGACATCTAAAGATATTAATTTATAGTTATCTGGTGTGTGAATGTTTTTTATTTTAGAAATAAGATCATTGGAATCTTTAATATAATAAGGATTTTTATTTGTGACATTCAAGATAATGTTTTTCAAGAACTTTTAAATATTTTCGAAGGGTGATTGAATGCAGAAAACGATAGGACGTAGAGGTATATTCTCCTTGTGTGTTTTAGGTAAACCATAAATTTTTGGTGGAATAGAGTTGTGTATCTTAAGTGATTTTGCTGTATTTGGTGATATATATCCATTTTTGTCCCATTTGTCAATAAGAGCATTATTTCTTTTTTGGAAGATATTGGTAGGATCATTTCTAAGTTTATGATATATGGTTTCATCTTTTAAAAGATCATTCATTTTACTGTCGTAATCATTAGATTCCATAATAACGGTTTTGTTAGTTTTATCAGGCTTTAATACGACTACATTAGGATTTTACTTCAAAAAGGCTTTTGTCTTTTGAATTTTTTTATGTAATGCCTTATTTTCAAATGAAAATTTATTTTTGTTTCTAAAATTTGATAAGATCAGCACTTTGTTCTTATTCCATGTTGTGAATTCGCATTTAAACTAGATATTGAATTTTCAATTAAACATATAATATTAGATACAGGAATTTCGTTTTTATTATGAATAGGAACTGCAAAGTTGTCTCCTAAATTTAAAATCTCCTCTACGTCATTAGGTATTTCGACGTTAGTTAAATTTTCGACCGAAGACCTCCCCAATTTATTTTCAGTATCATTTGATTTTAAAAGTAATTTATTTCAGAAGTATTTATTTCGAAACTGCACCCCTAAGGCCGACCCGTTCTAGGTCTTATGGTCTTCATTTTCTTGTATGTAATACTTTTCATCATATTAACGAGCTGGTCAAGTTTATCTTCATCTCCTCCATCTTTTACAGTCCTAACTTTACTGTACCCGCCAGAGGCCTGCGTAGCTGACTCGTATTCGAGGGCGGCGGATAAGACATTAATTAGCGTCTTGTGACGAGCTAATCGCAGTGTTCTCTGCATTTCATGATCACGAAGACCATCAATAAACGTTTGAACGGCCAACTTTTCCATCATGTCTTCGAGAGCTGTTGGATAATCATATCGTACTAATCTGGCAATATCTACCTCATATTCTTGAAGAGCCTCATCTCTCTTCTGTCTTCGATTTTTAAGCTGCGACTTATATACATACTCCAAATGTTCGTGGCCATATCGCATATTTAACGTCTTCTTAAGTTGTTCGAAATCATCCGTCTCCTCTACGGCTATGGTCTGAAGAACATCTAAGGCATCTCCTCGAAGAGCGATAGTCAGATTTACAGCCTTTTCTTTTTCAGACCATCCATTCGCTCTTGCAACTGATTCGAACTGTGTCTTGTAGTTTTTCCATGACGATTTTCCGTCGAAAGTTGGGACTTTAACATGAACAGAACCTCCGCTTCCTTTAAAATTTGGCCGTGTTTTAAAACTTACATTTCGTCTCGTCTACTTTTGTTTCGACTATAATTTGATTGATTTCTCTCTCTGCTCACCCTGTTTCCTCCATCTTCCTTTCGATCTCTTTTCATATCTTTTCTTCAAAGACCAACATATCGGCAGCAACTTGGTTTTTTAACGAAGACCTTCTATCGTGGAAGGCATACACCTCAGAAATGACTTTAGAGATTTCCAAAGAAATGTTAGCAGAAACTTTGTTTTCTAGAGAAGAAATCTCGTTAGAAACTTTATCTTCTAAGGAAGCGATGTCGCCGGAAACTTTGTTTTCTAATGATGCGATGTCACCAGAAACTTTGGCCATATCAGAAAAAACTTTCGAAATCGACGAGATGATAGCAGCATGTTTGTCATCAAATATATAAGTTTCCTGATCCAAACCCTATTCCTTCAAAGCGTTCTTTAGTCGTTGGACTAAATCAGCCTTTTTCCGGTAAAAGCTAATTCTGTGTACTCGAGATGTCTTTTTAAATTCGTAACTATGAGCTTATAAATCGTAGTCATTTTCACAATTTATTTAAAATATTCCACTTTTGACACCAATGAACGGTCTTTATAAGTCTAATTTATTAACTTAATTTATTATTTATAATAACACTTAGTTTATTTTATTAATTTATATAAAGTCTTACAGTAACTTATTTACACTATTTACCGATTCTAATTTATATACTACATTTCCGCGTTACAATAATTCAAACTCGATACATTATATTCAAACTAAAAAAACTAACTGTTTACAATAAAATTTCCTTTTTATATAGAAAATAGCCGGTAATCTGGAATCCCTTCGACTTCAGACGGCGACCCCTCTCGAATAGGATGGAACGTCAGACAGGTTTTTTAGCAGAGCAGAGAACCTACTAGAAAATACTAGTTAGAATAATAAAATGTTTACAGGCTAAATATGAGTCGTATTTATTGTCACAATATATTAACATATCCAACAACCAACAGCTGACATCTAATTTTAAATTTTTAAGGTACGATTTAAAACAAAATAATTTAAAGCTTAATGTTAGTTTAGATTTAAAATCATATCGTCATCTAGGAAATCATATCTGAACTACCAACAACATTTCAACCTATGAGTCAATTTTGTTTTGTTCTTGAAACGATACGTTTAATTAAAAATACTAACAATATTAATTACGTTTATTAAAACATATTATGTAATTACATAAATAATTAATAATACGAATATGAATTTTTTTTTCGCAAAATTGCTAAAAATCGCAAAATTGCAAACTTGAGTTAAGAAGTTAACTTCAAGCACAAGAAGCGCTACTGCCTGGCTAGAACAATGACAAGTGCGACCTTGCCGAAGCGTCGTCAAAATAATGGTTTTTATCCAAACCAAAATTATTCAACACGGAGTCAAACCCGGAAAACTACAGAAAGCACATATAACATATATATATATATATATATATATATATATATATATATATATATATATATATTATAGATTGAACGAATTTAAAAGGGATCATACAATTTAATATATGTCTGTTTGAACTGCATTTGAAATAGTGGACCAATATAAAACTTGGACAAAAATAAATCCATACCTGTGTCACAGAATAATAAACAATCAGAAGGGCCACTCTCAGATGCCGCCTTTGAAGTTTTTCAGCACGCGCGCCATGTTTTAGGAGGACACAGACATATGATTTGTGTGGTTATGTAACTGTTTATATTTATGTTTAATTATATTATATTTATGTTATTATATTTAACAATGTTAATATAATTGTATAGTATGTCTATGATTGCCGTAAGTCAAATAAACCTGGTTAATTTTTCCATGCACACCACATAAACAACACTAATTTCTTTAAAATCTTCCTAAAACATGGCGGAACGTCTGCGCGGAGGAGATGCGCGTACTTAATTTTCCGTGGAGAGTGGGTATTCTGTTTGTTTATTATTCTGTGCCTGTGTATAGACATTGTATAAAATATCGTTCAACTATCTGTCTCGCAACAATGTTACAATTTTGTTTGCGTAAAGGAAGCGATAATAGTTCAGGAAATGAAGCTCGAAAAAAGTTAAAACTTCGCAATTTTTTCGTCCTGCATGCATTGAGTTGAAATTTTAACAGAAGGTAGGTGATAGCTCAAGGATCAAAATCTATATTGAACCGAAGTGCGCTGAAGGGTTTTAGGGGTGAAAACTACCCCTAATTGTCAAAAATTATAAAATAACATATTAAACCTTAATATGGCTAAGATTTGGTTTGAATTAGTTAAATAATGATTATTTTATACTTTTGAATAGAGTTCCATCATCTTTCAACCCTTAAAAAGCAACCCTTGATAGAGATTAATGTAAAAAAATTACTAATTCTAAAAAATGATTTCGCTTTGGATCGATTTGGATAAAAATTTGGATTTAAGCTCAATTCACCCACTGCTTTATAGTTTACGTCATGTCGACGAACCCTGATTGTTCTTAGGGGTGAAAACTACCCCTAGTTGTCAAAAATTATAAAATAACATATTAAACCTGAATATGGGTAAAATTTGGTTTGAATTAATTAAATAATGATAGTTTCGTGCTTTTGAATAAAGTTCCAAAATATTTCAACCCTTAAAAAGCGACCCTTGTTAGAGATTAATGTAAAAAAAAGTAGTAATGCGAAGAAAATGATTTCGCCTTGGAACGATTTGGATAAAAATTTGGAATTAAGCTCAACTCACCCTCTGCTAGTTTATGTCATGCCGATGAACCCTGATTGTTCTTAAGGGTGAAAACTACCCCTAATTTTCAAAAATTGTAAAATAACATTACAAATCTTACGATGAATGAAATTTGGTTTGAATTAGTTAAATAGTGATTTTTTTATACTTTAAAATATACATATCATACATTTTCTACCCTTAAAAATCAATTGTTATGAGTGCTATAGGTGAAAACAATTTTTTGCCAAAATTTTGCCACTTTTCAACTTTTGAATATCACCCTTATAACATTGCAGTTTTTATAAACTAATTTAATAGATATAAATTGAAAAAAGTAGAATTAAATACAAAAAAATTTATCAACATAAAAAGGCACCATATATTCTTATACATTTACATAAATAATTGAAAATATTTACATTTATAACAACAACAACAAAAGTTCATCGGGTGCAGGTTGTTTGTTCATGCGTACGGGTAATAACAAACCATCTTTGGAATACCATCCCCAATCTGTTGCTCTGATATTTTCATTGCCAAGCCATAGACATATGGGCAGATGTTTTATTCTGTTGTATGGGATTTCAAAATAAGAACGCTTAAAATTTAGAGTGTATAATGCCCCCCTACCTAATATACCGATTTTGTAGATTATTATGCTCCGAAATGTACTGTACTATACTAATGGAATTTTCCGGAAAAAAAAATTGCTTTTTTTAACGTATTTTCTTCCTTTTTAATGATAGAGTGTTTCTTCAAAAACGGTTTTGTAGAGGTTTTTAAGAGCTATAAGGATCTGTGAATTAAATCTTTTTGGAACCATTGGTTTTTAAATGGGGTGAGTTTAAAGGGCTCGAAAAAGATGGTGCTTGATCGTAAATCGATGCTTTAAACGGCTATATCTCGCCAATATTCATTGTACAACAAATCTAAATAAAGGAAAATTTTAGTCATTAAAAAAGCTACAATTTAGTACATTTTTTATTTTTTTCATATATTCAGTATTTTCGGGGATATTTAAAAAAAGAAGGGTAAAAAATATGAAATTGTAAATCGTTTCTCGCTTTATGCCGTACTTTTTCTAAAACTAAGCATTTTAAATGGGTCAAACTTCTTGGACGTATTAACAATACATGTACAAACAGAATTGCAGAGGGGTGAAGATCGATTTTAATTATGGAGGTGGTTAGGGGGTTGTTTTCATCGATTTTTTCGTAAAAAAATGAGGTATTGACCTTATTTTTATCATAACTCACGAGCTAGAGTTTTTTTTATGATAGGTCTATTTATGCTCTTTAAAAAAAGTTGTGTGAGTTTTCTTCCAAAAATGCATCATTTTCCCGATATTTGACTTTGAATCTTTCAAATTTGGCATTTGAAGAAAACCGCTGAACATTGATAAGCCGTATTTCGGTTCCTGTTATGTCGCAAAAACATTTTAAAAAATGAATTGTATTTGTCTTTTTAAAAGGTACAAATTTGTTCTCTACAATTTTTTTGATAAAATGCACCATTTTCGAGTTATTCGCGAAAAATCGATTAAAAACGTCGATTTTTTCGTCTAAAAGTTGTTACTTTCAATCGCGAATAACTTGAAAAATGTCAGTTTTACAAAAAAAAAATGTATAGAACATTTTTTGTTTAGAATCACTTTTTTAATCGAAACTGTAGTTAAAACGTAAAAAAAATTTTCACCCCCGAGATGGGGTGGCAACCACCCTAAGGGTTTGCGCACTTTGGTTCGATATAGATTTTGATCCTTGGCTATTACCTACCTTCTGTTAAAATTTCAAGTCAATCCAAGCAGGACGAAAAAATTGCGAGGTGAAAGGCTTCATTTCCTGGACTATAAGTGGTTTGACAGCATAATAAAATCGTAGATTTATGTGTAGCTTTCAATTTTTAACATTTCAGAATACAGCAGCATTTTTATACTATAATTATTTGACAACTATTTGTTGGTCAACCACCTACAGCAGAATTGAGCCGAAATACATAATATTTCGTATGTTCCGAATTTATTTCGTTCAATCTATATATATATATATATATATATATATATATATATATATATATATATATATATATAATATATATATATATATATATATAATATATATATATATATATATATATATATATTTATATTATATATATATATATTTTATTTATTTATATATTTATATATATATATATATAATAATATATATATATATATATATATATAATATATTTATATATATATATATATATATATATATTTATATATATATAAATATATATATATATATAAATATATATATATATATATATATAATTATTTATATTTATTTATATATTTTATATATATATAAATATATATAAATATATATATATATATATATATATATATACTAGCTGACCCGCGAACTTTGTTCCGCCTTAATGGCAATAAATAAGCAGATTGTGTTTTTTTTTTGAAAAAATACAAAAAAAAAATTAAATAACTACATTAATCATTCATGATTATTTCTGTATTTTAGTACATAGGTTGCTCTTCACTTAAGTACCTTGTGATACACGACATTTTTTGTTTTATTATTATCAGGCGCAAAAACAAACAACACAGATGGTCTTCCGACCCGTGAACATGCCACGTATAATTGATGTGAAAAACATGAATGTTCTAGATTTAAACCACAAACTTTTGAGGATTGGCCTTAATTGATTGTGATTGTGATTTGTTGATGGTCATGGCAAATGCAAGACGTATCGGAAATTGAAGTCTTTTAAATTCAAACGGCATATCGGTTGGGATCATCGGGATCCTCGGAATGAGAACTTCCTCACCTTTGAATTTTCCTATCATTATCGTAGCGTAAATTACCTTGTTCATCAATTTACTAACCACCAAACGCTTACCGTTGCACAGTTTTGGTTGGTTTATGTTTCGAATTATGATTACTACGGAGCCAACCTTTAGGCGTAAATTGTGCGGTGGTAAGCCAGGCACGTCCAAAGAGTTTAAAAATTCAATTGGATAGTTGGTGGCTTCATCTTCATTTGTGACGCAGTCAATAGATTTGAATGAATGCATTGTTCCAATGATCTTATTTTGAGTTATGTAGTTCAGGTCATCTACATCTTTATTCTTAGCCGCTAAAATTGCTCGCTCACTCAACCATTCATTATTTTTGTATTTAGAAATAATATTTGGAAATACATTGTTGATTTTGAGTTCGTCTTTTGATGAGACAAAATTACAGAAATTATTTGGAAATGATATTAATCCGCTCGATTCATCGACAGGTACTTGACCATTAACGATAGTCAGCAATGCTCCGAGAAATCTTCAGCAGATGTATCATTAAGCAATGTAACTCTCATGTTTGTTGTCAGCTGCAGTTTCTTCACATAGCGCCGTAGATTTGACGATTTGAGGCAAGCGTTTATTTCATCGGCAGCCGTAGATCTTGGAATTACTGGCAGTATTTGGCGGAAATCGCCAGACAGTAAAATCATTGCTCCTATAAAACATCTCGAGTCATTGCGTAAATCTTTTAATGTTCGGTTAAGTGCTTCTAATGCACGTTTATGCGCCATTGTGCATTCGTCCCAGATGATGATTTTCGATGCCGCTAAAACTTTGGCTATTGCTGAGTGTTTTGCAATATTACACGTTGGTTCTTCAATAGTTTGAAGATTTAACGGTAATTTGAATGCTGAATGAGCCGTACGGCATCCTTCTAACAATGTGGCTGCTATTCTAGAAGAAGCAACTGCAACCGCTATGTTGAATCTCGCCCGGACAGTTGCTAAAACTAATGACATAAGGAATGTCTTGCCAGTTCCACCAGGGGCATCTAGGAAATATAAACCACCATTTTCATCAGCGATTGCCTTCGTTAAAGTATCATAAACTTCCTTTTGTTGGTAACTCAACAGGGGTACATTCCTTTGAACTACTAAATCTAATTCCTGGTGATCATATTCACGTTCCCGTTCCAATTCTCGATTAAATGCGTCATTCATTTCACGATTTGGCGCTGGCATTCCTAACCTGAATAATAAATTACCACACATGAGGTAACAAATATCTTCGATCAAGAGTAAAGCATGATTATGTATCTCCTCATTCATCTCAATATCGTGATTTCTGGAACTGACACGACTTTGATGTAAAATATTTTCTGACATACTATCCTTGTATTTGTGCCACAGGTTACATGGGTTTGATGGAAAACATGTCGAAATTATGATAGCGAATAGTGTGCGTATCTGACTTGGAGATGCAGAGATAATGCAGCGATTGTCGTATCCCAATGGGTATCGTTTTCTAATAAGTTCAATTCTTCACATGCAGCACGATATGTTGGGAATATTACACCATTAACAGTTCGTAGTGCCTCAAATAAAGTTGGCCCACGCACATTTACCAGCAACAACCGCAAATAGAAACATTCATCATTCTTTGGATGAACTGTATACATACGACCAAGAGCATCAGTAGAACGCACATCTGGATACCCAGGAACCGCATCACCTTGCTTCCGTCTTTGAAAATTCTTGGATGAAGCATTCCAAGTATAATAACGTAGCATCTCCGAGTAAAGCAAAGTTCGTGTAAACTGATCGCTTTGGCAGATTGCAAAAAAACTGGTCAATGTAGTTGCTGGAGGTGTTTCAGCACGTTGCATAGCATTCGAAGCCGTGAAATATACTCGTTGACCATTCTCCAGATGCACCGCCAAATGTATAACAGTAGGATGACGTTCGTGAATTGGAAATGCGAATATACGCCAAATCGCTTCATTACAGTTCACATAACGACCAACTTGATAGCGTGAAATTTCATCGTTGGTATTTGAGGATTGCAATCCAAAAACCGCGATAGCACTGCCTTTCGTGACATATTTGCAAATATATTTTATGGACTTAACTGAATTGCAGTATTCAACGTTGCAATGTGTCTTGAACGTTTTAGAAATAAGTGGCGAATATGGAACAATCCAACTGTTCTCGACAACGAAATCCATTCTTTTCACTTTCGTTGTGACAGTTCGACCGTTGTCATCTGGTGATCGACGCCGATACAGCGGATACCCATCGTTGCCAGTGACAGTCTCCGACGTTAATTTCCGTGGATATCGTTTAGAGCACTTTCCATCGACCATGCAAGGTGATTGGGGATTGATGGCACCACACGGTCCATGAATCATATTAGTAGTAACAACATCATGTAGGTCTGGATCGACTTCATGATCAGGAATCTTGGCACATATGATATCATCTATTTGGTCAGGCTGAATTCTTTCCACTAACCAAATAAGAATGTGTGCGTGCGGCAGGCATCGCTTTTGCCATTCGATTGAATACATCCAGCATCGAGTATCTCCAAAGACGCGTTGTTTAACAATAAAGTTCATCAGGGACCGAATTTTTTGCCTGAATATACGTGCTGTGATGTCGTGTCTATCATTTGATGTTTGTCCGGGAAGCAGCAATTGAGTAATTTCTATCCATTTTGGATTACAGGTAAAAGTAATAAAGAGATCTGGCCGGCCGTAATGACGAACATATGTCATTGCATCTTGTGCATATTCATGCATATGACGTGGGCTACCAATGTACGTCGCCGGCAGAATAGTTAATCGACCAATATTAGCTGCATTTCCTTCAGTACTAACCGCATCACGTAAATGGATGTACTCCTCAGAACGCAGTTTGGGTTGGTTCAACCTAATAAATGTTAAACGTTCCGTTTCTATTTTTACATACATGTTAACGCAATACTGCTGAAACAATCGACGAAACCGCAGTAAATAGTTGTCAGCATTTTGACGAATCATCAAACGATATGCATAATAATTCATTGAGCTAACTTTCTTTGTAGTTTCTTCACCTGAAATTAAAAATTTGATAATTAACCATTTCAAAGACAAATAATACAGACATTAACCATTATTAAGATACTGATACTTTACCATTCAATGGATTTATCATTTTAATATTAAAATAATATCCATCTTCTCCTTGTCAAAACATCAGTGGGTCTGGCAATGCGTCATATGATCGATGAGTTTCAGATATTTGTTGCAGTTGCCCAGTATCGCGACGTGTAAGCACAATATCGCGTTTTTTCCAATTGTTCACCAACAATCAGGATGGCAACTTCGTCTACTGTTGGAGCATTAAATGTGCGTTCGTGTGTTTCAGATGGTCGTTTATCTGCTTTGATGACAACTTTATAGTCATCATTTGGCATGCGCTCTAAAGCACTCTTAAACAACCTAACCAACGCATGATGTTCATGAAGCAGACACTGCAAGTCTTGAATAATTGCTCGCTTCATTCCTGCATTGATCCCTAGGCGTCGATCAAGTTGTTCTTCCATGTTGCCCATGAAATATATTTGTAAATATTTATTCTGTGTATCTTCGAAAGGTAGTAATGATCCAATTCGATGGTGAATCCGTCCTTGTATCTACAAAATAAAAACCAGACAGTATTAACTGGGTTATAAACACTTTTTCTGTGGAAGAGTAGAGTTCAGTATTAGCAAATATAATAAATACCAATAGATAAAGTAAGTTATTCTTTAACTACATTCTATGTAAGTACAAAAATAAATACCTTAAATGTCGGATTAAATTCTCCTTCTTCGATAATGTCTGCCCCAAATGACGTCATTTGGAAACAACTATTGTATTTTCGAGTATTTGCAAGAAAGTGGCGTGATTCTTGTGTTTCGCCACAAAGCAATGAATACAATGGCTCATGTGGCGGAGTCAACACTGGCAATTTCACTTTACCATTAAGGCAGCATAATCCAGGCGTTTCTCCGGAAAACTTTAATGCACCACAATACTCGCAAACAACGTCCATTTGCCCAATGCAAACGCTAGGATGCAAGCTGTAATCATTGCTGCAATCGTATCGAGACGCTGCTCGATTCAAATCAGCTAAATATCTTGTTCTGCGTAGCAAATTATCCATTTGTTGCCTTCTGTTGTTCGCTCGACGATTCTGCATTGCCAACCGAGCTGTTTCGCGGGCTGCTTCACTTTGCTCTCGTGATTGAGAAGCACGAAGTCGAGCCATACTATCGCGGCGCTGTTCACGTGCAATTTCTTGTTCTTCTTCAGTCCTTTCATTTGCAGTATTTTGTATTCTTCTTGCATTACGGCTTTGTCGGGAAAGATTCGATCGTCTTGGTCGCGGCATTATTAATTAAACTTCACTTCACTTCAATCCACTTGAAATTATTTATTTAATAGAAATAGTTTTAATATTGATTACTTACAAATATCAAATTGTCATCCATACGTCATTACATAGCTGTCATTTTACGTCAATTACATAGCTGTCATTTGCGTTTTGTTATTCCAAGTCTGATTCTTTTTTATTATACCACGTTTTATAGTGACTGACGTTTCATGCCAAGTCACACGAGAACGCTGTCGAACGGGATAAAAAGTATCCTATGTCCATCTCCTGGCTCAGAGCTACCTCCCTACCAATTTTCAGCCAAATCTGTTCTGCCGTTCTTGAGTTATAAGTGGTGTAACTAACACGACTTTCTTATATATATATATTATATATATATATATATATATATAATATATATATATATATATATATATATATATATATATACAGATTGAACCAAATTAAAACGGAACATACAATTTAATACATGTGTGTTTGAACTGCATTTGAAATAGTGGATCCAGTCGGACAAAAATAAATCCATACCTAGGTATAGACATTGTATAAAATATCGTTCAACTATCTGTCTCACAACAATGTTGTTTGCATAAGACGGGTTTGTCTAAGGAAACGATTATAGTTCAGGAAATAAAGCTCGAAAATAGTTAAAACCTCGCAATTTTTTCGTCCTGCATGTATCCATTTGAAATTTTAACAAAAGGTAGGTGATAGCCCAAGGATCAAAATCTATATCGAACCGAAGTGCGCTGAAGGGTTTTAGGGGTGAAAACTACCCCTAATTGTCAAAAATTATAAAATAACATATTAAACCTGAATATAGGTAAGATTTGGTTTGAATTAGTTAAATAATGATTATTTTATACTTTTGAATAGAGTTCCATCATATTTCAACCCTTAAAAAGCAACCCTTGTTAGAGATTAATGTAAAAAAATTACCAATTATAAAAAAATGATTTCGCCTTGGATCGATTTGGATAAAAATTTGGATTTAAGCTCAATTCACCCTCTGCTTTATAGTTTATGTCATGTCGACGAACCCTGATTGTTCTAAGGGGTGAAAACTACCCGTAATTGTCAAAAATTATAAAATAACATATTAAACCTGAATATGGGTAAAATTTGGTTTGAATTAATTAAATAATGATAGTTTCGTGCTTTTGAATAAAGTTCCATCATATTTCAACCCTTAAAAGCGACCCTTATTAGAGATTAATATAAAAAAATTAGTAATGCGAGAAAATGATTTCACCTTGGAACGATTTGCATAAAAATTTGAATTAAGCTCAACTCACCCTCTGCTTTATAGTTTATGTCATGCCGATGAACCCTGATTGTTCTTAGGGGTGAAAACTACTTCTAATTTTCAAAAATTGTAAAATAATATTATAAATCTTAAGATGAGTGAAATTTGGTTTGGATTAGTTAAATAGTGATTTTTTTATACTTTAAAATACAAATTCATACATTTTCAACCCTTAAAAATCAATTGTTATGAGTGCTATAGGTGAAAACAATTTTTTGCCAAAATTTTGCAACTTTTCAACTTTTGAAAATCACCCTTTACAACATTGCAGTTTTTATAAACTAATTTATAAGATATAAATTGAAAAAAGTAGAATTAAATACAAAAAAAATTATCAACATAAAAAGGCACCATATATTCTTATACATTTACATAAATAGTTGAAAATATTTACATTTATAGGTAAAACAATTGTAATATTAATTTTATTCGTCATCAATTACATCTTCATCGTGATCTATGTCATCCTCATCTTCAATTATTGGTGGACTATTATTGCACCCTTCTCCTGAGCACCCAGAACAAGTAGAGTTACAGTATAAACCAACTTTTCTGCACCCACATGAAACACCGCATCCTTTTTTGCATTGCCAAAAAATAATTTTAAAAAGTTCATCGAGTGCAGGTTGTTTGTTCTTGCGTACGGGTAATAACAAACCATCTTTGGAATACCATCCCCAATCTGTTGCTCTAATATTTTCATTGCCAAGCCATAGACATATGAGCAGATGTTTTATTCTGTTGTATGGGATTTCAAAATAAGAACGCTTAAAATTTCGAATGTATAACGCCCCACTAGCTAATATACCGGTTTTGTAGATTACTATGCTCCGAAATGTACTGTACTATACTAATAAAATTTTCCGGAAAAAAATTCACTGGTTTTTTTTAACGTATTTCCTTTAATTTTTAACGATAGAGTGTTTCTTCAAAAACGATTTGTAGAGGTTTTTAAGAGCTACAAGAATCTGTGAATTAAATCTTTTTGGAACCCTTGGTTTTTAAATGGGGTGAGTTTAAAGGGATCGAAAAAGATGGTGCTTGATCGTAAATCGATGCTTTAAACGGCTATATCTTGCCAAATATTCATTGTACAACAAATCTAAATGAAGGATAATTTTAGTCATTAAAAAAGCTACAATTTGGTAATTTGTATTTTTTTTATATATTCAGTATTTTCGGGCATATTTAAAAAAAGAAGGGTAAAAAATATGAAATTGTAAATCGTTTCTCGCTTTAAGCTGTACTTTTTATAACACAAAGCATTTTAAATGGGTCAAACTTCTTGGACATATTAACAATACATGTACAAAGGGAATTTCAGAAGGGTGAAGATCGATTTTAATTATGGGGCTGGTTAGGGGGTTGTTTTCATCGATTTTTTCGTAAAAAATGAGGTATTGACCTTATTTTCATCATAACTCACTCAATTTTTTCAGCTAGAGTCTTTTTTATGATAGGTCTATTTATGCTCTTTAAAAAAGGTTTTGTGAGTTTTCTTCCAAAAATGCATCATTTTCCCGATATTTGATTTTGAATCTTTCAAATTTGGCATTTGAAGAAAACCGCTGAACATTAATAGGCCGTATTTCGGTTCCTGTTATATCCCAAAAACATTTTAAAAAATGAATTGTATTTGTCTTTTTAAAAGCTACAAATTTGTTCTCTACAATTTTTTTGATAAAATGCACCATTTTCGAATTATTCGCGAAAAATCGATTAAAAACGTGGATTTTTTTCGTCCAAAAATTATTACTTTCAATCGCGAATAACTTGAAAAATATCATTTTATAAAAAAAATGTATAGCACATTTTTTGTTTAGAATCACTTTTTTAATCGAAACCTGTAGTTAAAACGTAAAAAAAATTTCACCCCGGAGATGGGGTGGCAACCACCCCCTAGGCTTTGGCGCACTTTGGTTCGATATAGATTTTGATCCTTAGGCTATTACCTACCCTCTGTTAAATTTCAAGTCAATCCAGGGAGCACGAAATAATTGCGAGGTGAAATGCTTCATTTCCTGGACTATAACTCGTTTGACAGCATAAATCGTAGATTTATGTGTAGCTTTCAATTTTTATGAGTTCAGAATCCAGCAGCCCACTGAAGTATTGGATTTTTATAATATAAATATTTGACAATATTTTGTTGGCCAACCACCTACAGCAGAATTGAGCCGAAATACATTATATTCCTATGTTCCGAATTTATTTCGTTCAATCTGTATATATATATATATATATATATATATATATATATATATATATATATATATATATATATATATATATATATATATATACTCACCGGCACGAAAAACGGAGCACTTGCATTTTTTAAATAAAAACTTAAAAATTTTGATTCTCTTTAATTTTTTATTATAATAACGTAAACACAAACCAAACAAACTGTTTTAAGTAATTTCAAATATAACTTAAAACTCATTCGAAAAAAATGCATAAAAAATCAGAAATAAAGAATAGGGGTGGAGGGAGCAATTATGGGCACTTTTAAACATTTTCTTGTGATATGTAAAGTTAATATTTTGTATGTTCAAATAATTTCTTGGTAAGTTTGATAGACAATATTATATTAGATATGCTAATGTTGCTTACGATACCTTTGTTTTGGGAGGTGAGAATCTTGAAAAGACCTCTGGGAAGGTGTCCCAGGTGTGTTGGATTCGGACGACTGCGCATTGCCGTAGTTGACCGCCTACCATCTAAACTCACGCCCTCTTCTCCAACCGATGGACCTGGGACCGCTCTTAGCGAGCATTACCATCTGACCCATCAGCTTTGCTCATAACTCCCATCTGTCGCCAGTATTCCCATTAAATGTATTAAATTAAAAAGTACTCCCATTAAATGTTTTCCCAGTATATCCTATCGGCCGTCTTGTGTTCCGCCCCTTTACCTTAATTTCATATGTAATGTATCGGTGGTAGGTGAATAATTGATCGTTGAGGACGTCCCAGTTTTGTATTCGTCTGGATAGCCCTTCACTTGCAAAAGTTACGTCAATGTGTGTTTGGCTGGCCCCTCTTATAAAAGTTGGTTTATTATTTTTGAGTACCTGGAAGCTAGCCTGGGCTATCCATTCGTTCCATATCTCCCCTTTTTTGTCGTTTGCGTGAGAGCCCCATTGTAGAGATTTAGCATTTATGTACCCGGCGATCATAATTTGTTTTTCCCTAATGGCAGTGTTCATTATTTCGTCAACTATATTCTTATACTCTCTAATCCTAATATTTGGAGATACGTAGCATGTCAGTAGGCTGAAATCTCTCATTTTTATGAGTATGTGATTCCCACCCCTGACAATACCACGCACTCCAAGATCTTTATTTCGGAACAAAACCGCCACATTTTTATTAGTGTCTTGCACCCACCCACCGTCCGATGTAATTTTTTTGTTTGGTTCGGGGACGATGAGCAGGTCTATTTCCAACATGCAGGCTTTTGCATGGACAAGATCGTGAGCTCTTTTCGCTCTGCCCACGTTCACCTGCAATATCCTTATACTAGGTTGATCTTTGAGGTTCATTTTAGGTACCTTACATCGGTGTTTCTGTTTATATGATCCTAAATTAGCTAAAGTAAACAAAAAAATTTGAATAAATAAATAAATGTATAGATAAAAAGGTGATTGTGTAATTAATATGGACGGCACATACAAGGTTAAAAGAATAAAATATATGTACAGGAAAGATTAAAACATCTAGGTAAAATTGGGACAAACAACATGGAGAACAAATAAAAACAAATAGTAAGACGTATGAGACCTTTAAATTTATGCAGCATGCATAGAAACGATGATTGGAAGATAAAGGGCAAGAGTTTGTGCACCTTGGTGAGCTGTAGAGGGGCCCACCAATTATACATGGATATCTATCTAATATTATTTGTATCTCTATATTTACTACACTTTCCCTTTCTTCTCCCCTCCGTATATCAGGGCTCTATAGGCTGGACAGGCCATCCTGTGCATCCTATGGCCTTCCTCTTTACACACCATACAGTATGCGTGGTTGGGACAACTTTCCACTCTATGCCCATCTTTTAAACAGTTGTAGCATAATGTTGCCCTATCTACACCCTTACATTCGAACGTATTGTGTCCGAATTCTAAACATTTAAAACAACGTGTTGGGGTGTATCGCTCCATGGGTACCCTACCTACCCTATTTTTATTGATCGGTGTCTTCGCATTTTTTCGGCTCTGGCTAATCTCACTGCGATTGTTGCCACCTGTTAAACCCCATTTATTTTCTCTGAAGGCTCTAACCTCTACGTCGTCTTCAGGAATGCCTGTCCATTTTTGGATTGCTCTCTTCAGGATATTTTCGTTTGCAGATGGGTCAATGTTGGTGACCATGAAGAGGTTTTCTTTTCTCCTCACGGTCATGCTTATGCCGCCAAGTTTGTCATGTAACTCCTGCTTGTTTCGCTGCCGCCCCTTTCCCTGTAAATTTTACCAGTATATCTCCCCCGTTGGTTTCTTTAACTGATCTACTTTTAGTCCAATTATTGTCACGTCCACCTTGTCATCATTTTCTTAATGACGTCTGTATATGACATACCACCAGTACGTATTAAGAGGGCTTCTTCCGCTTCCTTTATTTTGCACGCTTCCATCCCCCTAACCAGAATCCCCAACGTGATCTCTTCTCTTCTCCCTAAAAATTCTAGAGCCTTTCTGATTTTGTCCTTTTCAACATTGTTGCTCAAGATCACTTGCACTTGTTTAATTTTTTTCTCCCCTTGTCTGACAATTTTTATAATCTTGTTTGCCAGATTATATTCCTCCACGCCATTCCCTCCGTTATATTCTCCCAATTTGGTGACAAAGGTATACCATTTTTTCTCTACTTTGGAGGTTCTGATGCTATTTTCGATAAAATCAACCTCTCCCTCTTCACATCCCTCCATTATTTCCGCCAGTTCTACCCTGACTTTCTTTTTATAACACGTTCAACTCCCCCTGCGTTGTCTCTTTTTTTTGTTATTATTAAGCAATCGGTCTTTTCAACAGTTTCCTGTAGACCTGCTTGTTCCCATTTTGTTTTTTGGTATACTTCTTCTTCCCACTTTTCTTTGAATATACTCTTGAAAGTATCCTCATTTCCTCCTTTGTTTATTATGTTTTTTATCCTCTGCATTTCTTTTTTTTTGTTTTTCGTGCTCTATTTTTGTTTTACATTGTTGGCATTTACTCTCCTCCGTTTTGTTCAAGTGTCTTGTCTTGTTGTTTAGAGACTTGATTTCGCCTACTAGTTTTTTTATTTGTATTTCTCTTTCCCCTTTTGTTCCTAAGATACTTAGCAGTTCTGTGAGCTTCCTGTTTATTCCTTCTTTTGGGGTTTCCTCTTTATATTTCATACTGTCGTCTTTTCTTTCCTTTTTTGTTGTCTTTTAATCTCAGGACTATCTCTCATTTTTTTAATTTCTTTGTCCTCGTATCTATCCTCTTCATCTAGTAAGATCGAGGCTAGTACGCTCGTATATATGTTCTCTTCATCCTCTGTTTTCCTTTCCCCGTTAGAGTCTTGTTCCTCCTCCTCTCCCCCAATAATTTCCAAAAGTTCTTCCCCTACCAGCGTCGACGGTCTAACGATGTGTGTAGATCTATTCATTTTCGGCTTGTTGTTATGTCGCTCCAAAAGCTCCAATTCCAAATTCTTACCTGTCTCTTCTTCTTTATTCCGTTGCGTTTTGTCTTGTTTTGAGTTTTATTTCTTGTTTTGTTTTATTTTTTTCATCTGAATCCCAAGAGTTGGGACGTCCTATACATCCAACGTGGCAGTGCGCCCTTACCACGTCAAGGCTTTTACTACTCCGGGAGGTCGCCAGATATCCCGGAGGGATCGTTTGTGGTGTTCTAACCCTCGCACCTCACATATTCTTAGCACGATGCCTCCCACCGTAATATTGGGGATTTGTTCTCGAGGTTTACTCCTCTAGGATTTTTTCACGGTTGCCTTCGGACGCAGTGGCAGACAGTGTTATTAACACTATTCTACCTGGAAATATTGCGCAGTAGCTGCCTCCCCTGCTGCGGGGGAAAAATAGGATGATGGGGAAGGAGAAACCAAGTGGTTTTTGGGATTTTTGAGGGTATAGTAAACATGTCGGCTACGCGCTGGAGTTTGTTGGTTTTAGAAAAGGTTTGTTTAAAAAAAAATTTTAAGATGTGGGCCTGGCGTAGTCGTGGAAGTTTGGGTAGGGTAGGTCCTTTTGATCCGCGAGCAATTTTTTGGAACGGGTTTCTGATCCTTATCGATTGCTTATCCATGATGCCCTGGTTGGTCGCGCAACCCTTACTTCCCGTAAAGGGCCTGGGACACGCGACGGCTCAGCACTTCATGGACACACCCTATGAGCCATTGGGACGCGCCGTGTCGGGGAGGACTTGCCCCACCCCTGGGGTTTCGCAAAGCAGATTTGGGCTGTACAACGTCCGGCCTCCTCTTTGCGCTCCCCCGGACCACGGTGTTTGCGTTAACTAAAATAAATAATTTTAGGCGAAGTAAGTCATAATACACTTAAAAAGAAAAAACGTTCTAAAGTGTCCCCTTCACCCATATTCTTTGTTTCTGGTTTTTTATGCATTTTTTTTCGGATAAGTTCTAAGTTTAATTAGAAATAACTTAAAACAGTATTTTTCGCTTGTTTTTTGGGTTATTATAATAATAAAAGTTTAAACAGAATTAAAATTTTTAAGTTTTTATTTTAAAAATGCAAGTGCTCCGTTTTTCGTGGCGGTGAGTGTATATATATATATATATATATATATAATATATATATATATATATATATATATATATATATATATGTATATATATATATGTATATATATATATATATATATATATATATATATATATATAAATGTATATTGGGAGCGTGCAAGTTCGGAACAGCGACACCTGGTGTCGTAAATCAGCAAAATTTACTACGCTTTCATGTTAGATCGAGGTTACCGGATAACTGTCAAGGACGTAGCCCCAAAAAAGAATAAGAAAAAAAAGTAAAATTGAGGTTATGTCGGACAGTCGGTATGTTATTAAAAGGTAAACGTTGTATGTAGTGCAAATACAAATAAATATAATATTAAATTACAGCATTACTGTTAATATGGATGCAATAATAAAAACTGGATTTGAGAAAGTAAATCACCAAATAACTTTTCAACCAAGCACTGAGTCAAAGGGAAAAGCTTTAGTAGTGGTAAATGTCAAAAAAGAATGGAAGAATTATGTGGAAGAATTAAGAAAAATAAATTACCAAAAATAATCCTAATGCATAAATGCATAAATTAGCAGGTTAAGCCCATGATATCATCATATTGGTTTGAACAATTAATTCTTTCCCTGTAAACTATTGGACAGCGAATATATCTTAATGCATCTTCAGAAAAACTTGAACTTGATGCATTTTTGAAAACTTCAAAAAAGTACAATTTAAAGATTAAACTTGATTTTTGGGTTAAAATGAACTCTAAGTGCTATGAAACTAAAATTTACACAAGTGAACTTTTATTTATTATTTATTTCAAACTGACTTTAAAATCGGGCGCAAGAATAATGCATAATTTAGGTTATGTTACTTATGCCTTTTTATGATATAAATCCACTTTTCTCTTTGTAGTAATTGTGCTTCGAAGTTGGAAACGAATAAAACTTAAATTGACAATTTTTTGTTGTATTTTTACAATTTATAACACAGCATTTCCTAAATCCCATTTTCTTCAGTGACAGAAGGTGTAAATAAACAAAACTAATATGAAATATGACAATTGACAATATGAATTTATGAAATCTATGAAATGTGCAGTAAAAAATGCAAGATTTCTCCGCTACTCGCGCACGATCGTTTCTCGTATCACATCAAAGTACTTGCACGTCGCCAATATATATATATATATATATATATATATATATATATATATATATATATATATATATATATATATATATATAGAAATTACAAGGCACATACGGGACAGTTGAGCAATATCTACTGTAATATGCTTAGTATGTTCAAATTTCGGTTTACAATTATATTTTAAATCACACTGTATATTTTTTATGTGTATATGTTATGTGTGTTATTTTATTGTGTTTTAATTGTTTCTTGATTGTTTTTGTTTATTATTTTTTTATATTTAATTACGAGTGACCTAAGTGCTTTTAACCAATATCGTCAGTACTGTTTTGAATATATTATGTACATTTTTAAATATTTTTAACTTTAAATCTGTAGGTAAATCATTGTTTATTCTCCCCTGATATTTATATAAATTTTAACCATATTTTAGTCTCCTGATGAAGCTGACAAAAAATCGGATTATAGAGTAATAAAAGAAATTTTTTTTTTAAATAACAGACCGCATACCCGATACACCAATACAATAAATTGTTGTATATACATATGTATGTATGTATGTATATGTTTATATACATATACATATATACATTTATATATATATATATATATATATATATATATATATATATATATATACGTGTTTAAGATGGTTTGGGTATGTTTAACGTCGAAAATTGCTGATTTGCAAGTTCCTTGGAGGAATAGGGATGCAAGACCAAAAAAGACCTGGGAAGATGCTAGGGTATGACATGTCGGTAAAAAGGGATTGATGTTGATATCACCCAATATACAAAGTTAACATAATATATGATCTAATTATCATATAAACTACTTTAGTCTCAGGCTGATGTGATCGCTAGAGAATTCCATTTCGTAAATAGTTAAACTCTAATTCGAATATCAAACCCACTAACTGGTAAATCGACGAGCAAAAATTGATTTAAACTAACTGTATCGGAGACCTACTATAATGACCTTTCCATGACATTTTTATATGTTGTAACTCCAAAACGTATTCAGTTGAATTGTTACATCTCGGAATGAATCATGCTGAATATATTAGCATTTAATGAAAATAAACAATATAAGACAATAGTTGTGGCGCGGCGGCAGCTAAAAAATACAACCACTAAAACGCAACGAAAGATAAACATGTCTTTGCCACGTGCTTTTAATGAAGAAGGAAATCACCAAATGCACGGGAAAAATGATAATTTCACTCGTAATGACGGCCCACTTTTTCTATAAAAATGTAGATTTAATAATGTGATTTTTTTCTGACACGATAGAAATAAAAATTTTTTCTGACACGATTTGTTGAAATGGGTCATCAATTAATACATTTTCAGCAATAAACTTTTTTTTTAACAAATTTTCACTTTGATGTGTACGTATGTATCTGAATGCACAACACCAAGAATCTGAGTACTTGTGTTTTAAATCAATATTAGGTGGAAAAATAAGAGAACACCCAGGGCTGTACTGATTTATTTTGCTAACAAAAATATTACAATGATTACTTGCTCATATGAAAATCGTAAAAATAATTTCGTTTTGACACAAAACAAAGACGTGCGTCACATTTGGTACATTTTATATGTGTTTGGGTATTTACACAATTGCGGCATCGGCCCTTTGTGGAAAATTGTGGAAGGTGTCCGAAATTATCAAATCTTATATCCACTTCTGGCCGGGTTTTAAACATGGTTTTTATTCTTTTTTTTTGCAACAGCGATGTCCTCATTTGAAGGTATTCCACGTTTTTTATTTTTGCGGAGCAAGCTGTCGATTATGGAATGACGAAATTGTTTTAAAGTGTTTGTTCTTTTCTCCGGGTTTAGCAGTAGCGTTTGTCTTTTATATAGAATCCAAGCGTTATTTACACAAATATCCAAGATTTGTGAAAATATTGATATATACCATCTGTGGGTTTTCAGTGACGTTCTATATAGGGATACAAACATATGGGCGAGATCCACTCCACCCATATGCCGATTATATTCTTTAACTATTTTTGGGCACGCTATGTCTGTTTTTGTGTTTGATTTTGTTTTAACAAACCTTTTAGTGGAAGATAACGGACATGCATCCACGTATGAACTGCAAAGTCGTACTACTCTATTGTCTAACCACTGAAGAATTGCTACCCTCTGGTCATTATCGACCATTTAAAAATAAGAACCTCTACCTTCAGTTCGAAGTTCCTTTTCATCCTTAATAGGACAATGCCTCACTCTATTTATGCGTAAAGTGCCAAGTGAAAGTACTCCTTTAACATCGCGTAAATAGGATACAAAATCAGGAGAACAAAAAAAGTTATCAAAATACAAAATACTACATATCGGATTTGAAATAATTTTACTAAGAGCTATAACTACTTGCTCACTCATTCCAAAAGTCTCTTGTTGTTCATCAAATGCGATATCTCGAAATGTATCATCGCCGCCATAAGGTATGAAATCGTAGACCATTCCTGAGATTCCACAACGCAGAAACAATTTTAAGTCCCATTTTTTAGGCTTATTTTTGATATATTGGCGCCTAGAACCAGCTTTTTTTCCTTTGTAGGGAACCATCATTTCGTCGATGGACATTCGTCTTTCTTCTTGAATTTTCAGGAAATTGCGTCGTACATGATCCATCACAGGTCTAATTTTATAAGAGTGTAGATAATGACGTATATCTTGATATTTTTTGACAGGTCTATTGCCAAAAATCCGTCAATTCGTTTCTGTTCATATTGATTGAGGTACCAGAACCTTGTTCAGAATTAAGGTTACTTTGATATGTTATCATTTCCAATAACGCATCATCAAAGAACATTTTAAAGTATTCAATTGGAGATAAAATCTCGTCTGGAACTTGAAAACTATCCTCATCAATATCTACCGGGTAACCAAAAAGTTCCTCTATCCAGTTGTATATTTTTTCTTTCTTGGATTTGTTTTTCTTTTGAACTTTTTGTTGTTGTTTGTTCTTCTTTAAATTGAGAGGTGTATCATCAAGCTCATCTGCTAAGGTTTCATCTACAACATACCTAATATGCTCATCTAGCTCGTTGTTTTTAGCACGTTCTGAATGTTCTACTTCTTTATTGTTTGCTTCGTTTTCTTCCAAGATATCCTCGTTTTCGAGCAATACATTCGATAAAATAATAAAGTTAGATGAATTTTCTAATTCAACTTCATCATCACCTTCTATTACAGGATATGATAAAGGGGTGGGCGGTAACATAATATATTCTTCATTATTACTTTCAATATCGGAGTCAATATTTCTATTGGGAACTAATATATTGTACTCACAATCCCCCTCATCATTTATTTGTCGAGTTGCTAATTGTAATATTCTCTTTGTTCTGTTAATAAATAAATAAAATAATTGCTATAAAATAAATTAATTTTATACAGTTAACAATTCAGCGAGTACTACCCTGGATACCTGCTACTCATCGTTCTTATTTAAATGGTCTAAAACGGGCAGTGTGTATTCAAATTCACATTTATTATTGTTCGTGTTATTGGCGATGTGAATTTAGATACACATGTTTTTTAGGCGAAGCTCACATGTTATCAAACATTTAAATTACGAAACTATTGACATATTACTAAAGGACAATGCTTACCTTATTCGATTTTATTCACAGAATTAAAATAACTTTACAAGTCACCACAAAACTACCTTTATCTTGAGAAAAGTTGGTAAATTGAACCCGGCAAATGGTCGTTACAGAACTAACCTATAATAGTTGACAAATTTATTCCCGCCAAATATAAAAATTGCAACAGTGTAGTTATCTGTGTAAAGAATAGGGGTGTATCGAAATACACATTGCTATATTTACGGAGATTTGGAGGTTTAAACTTTGTAAAAAAAAATCTAAAATAGGTGTGTATTAAGATACACATTGTCCAGTTAAGGGTTAAAAATCATTGGTAGCAATTTATATTATTGAAATATCACGAGTAAACGAACATGATGGATATAAAAATTTATCGCACAATAATAAAATAACAATTCTTAAAATAAATAAAGCATATTAAATAGTACTACCTAAAATTTTAAATCGTGCAATTTAAACAAACCATAAAAACGTCAAAATAATACACACACACACAAGGTATCGAGCAATTTAACCCAAGGTAACTCTATATCGCCGGCTGTATTCACACACTTAAGTGAACTGCCATTTGCAGAAGGTGCCTACATGTCAAGGAAAAGGTATTTTATATAGGAAAATACACAACTAGACGGGAAATGGAAAAATTTCGTTTAATAAGATAAAAGTTGTCTAAAAGACTTCCAGACCATTCGAGATGCAATTAAATAAAGAGGCGAGAACGTCTGCTGTTTAGCTTGTCTGCTTTTATTTTTCATTGTACTGTTTAGATATTTGAGCGCGGTAACTTCACAAAAATAATTCCAAAGATTAAAAAAACCTCGCTGCTCTTAACAGAAAATAAACTAATATTTTATTATTTACTATCTGTATTTTTATTTCATCCTTATATTTTTCTGTTTTGTTACATACCCATGTTCCCCTAATGTCTTTTTATCTTACTGTTATTTTGAAGAAATGTTAATATTCAAAGTTTTTGGTACCATGAAGATTATTTTGAAGGTTGTAAGACATGAGAACTGTGTATGGGAACTAACCTCGATCTCAATTTAAAATACGTTTAATTTGACATTTCAGTTTCCACTTCGGAAATTGAAATACTAAAACGAAACAAAAAAATAGCTTCAAAATTAGTATAAGAATTGTATTATTTATTATAGTCCTGTTTATAACGTTTGCATGGGTGGCATGGATGTGTTGATCGACGACCGATAAGGCAAAAAGTACGGATTCCATTACAACAAAATTTGATATCCCTAAAACTACAGGGGACGCATAAAATAAAAAAGGAATATGATAATACAATTAATTTAGCTCTAGAAGTTTGCGAATGTTATGACTAAGACAGTTCCGTAACATTTTATAGAGTCAGTAAATCGAATCAAAATTAACCTTATTCTCGCATGATCAGTGATTACGTAATCTGAACGCCATACTGGAAATATTCTTCGTAAAAAAATTAACTTTGGAAAATAGTACCACTAAAACTTATTCTATAATTGATGACAATACACCTATGCAGCAACTTTGGTTAAAGGAGCTCCGTACCGAGCTTGAAACTCGTAAAAATAATGGAGAACCTTACCATCAAATATGTGAATGGTTGTTTGAAGATAATGAAATTTCGTTTATAATTCTCTTCTCTATAAACTTAAGAATTGGTTGTATACGAATCTAAACTCACTGTCTAAACGTCTAAATCTAATGAATTTATAGGTACAGTTCAACTTTTAAAACCTCATATTCTTCTAACAAACATGGCTTAATTATTCTATCCTTGATACTATTGTAAACATTGACAATTTTACCATATTTCAGTATGAGACAGAGGTATGCATTTATTTAACAAATTATAAAAAGCAGACAGCAGAAAGCGAAGGCTTGATAGCCTTGGAGATGTGGGTATACAGACGACTACTGAAAATAAGCGGGGTCGACAGAGTTAGAAATGAGGAGGTCCTTAGACGGCCGAACCAAACAACACAACTGGTCAATTTAATAAAGAAACGGAAGCTGTAATACTTCGATCACATTATGAGACACCCTGAAAAATATGATCTTTTACATCTGATCATTCAGGGAAAGATCCAAGGTAATCGTGGTCCTGGTAGAAGAAGAACATCATGGGTGAAAAATCTAAGGCAATGGTATGGAAAATCAACTACATCGTTATTTAGAACTGCTGTCATAAAGTCACGATAGCGAATATGGTAGCCAACATGATATCCAACGATCGATAACTGTCATGGAACTAGAAGAAGAAGAAAAAGTAGAAGTTCCACAGAGCTCAATTTTAGCGCCTATCCTCTATAGTCTACAATAACGACCTCCATATTCCTAACAACATGTCCAAAAATTTTCTTTATACTGACGACAGTGTCTTACTCACCTGGCACCACCAAACCGTATCGGAAGAGAGTGTTCTGTGTTCGACCCAAGGCAAAAGCACACCTCGTCTCCATACCTCAGATGGTGCAACAAATGGCGGGTAATCTTAAATCCAACAAAAACACAAATTAATCTATTTAATTTTAAACATCACAATTGCTCCCGACAATCTCTCGAGGAAAACAACCACATACAATAAAGTATTGGAAGCGGAACGGGTTCGGACGTATAGTAAAAATTGCTATCTGCTTATCGTAGTACAAGTTTTTATGTACACCGAAATTAGAGGATTATAAGAACTTCTAAATACCTTTAAAATAAGTGTATTAAAATAATAAGTAAAATAATAATATCAGTGGATTTTGTTTCTGTGTACTTGTAAAGTGACAGAGAGCATGATGTGGCAATTATGGATACAGAAAACAATGGAAAAAGAAATATCGAAACTGAAGCGGAAAACGACAGCAATAAAAGAATTAAACTGATAGAAAATTCAAATCAGCAAGCACCGGTAAGTATTGAAAAAAAAAATGAAGAAAAATATGAAGAAAAAAAAATAAATACGCTGAGACAGAAATACGACCTTTTTTGTATTTATACAAAACTTTAAAGGTGATATAGGTAAGCTACATAAAATATGTACTGCTCGTTTAATTTTAAATGCCGCTCCAGAAATCAAAAATAATAATATTAACATGGCAGATGTTCTGTTAACCGTCTTTTCCATTATCCGTCATAGTCCGGTGCCCTGACGGATAATCGAGGTTCCACTGTATTAACATCTGTATTTCTTATAAACTCTATGGCATCTATTGTATTTTAGAGAACTGATGAATTTTTAGAAATATAAACGTCTTCGATAAACTTATAAAGTAGTTGACTTCTTTTTTATTTCCCAACCTGAATGACCGATTAAACCTCTGAATTCACTAGTTGAATATTTTATAAATATATAATATTATATATAATACTGGATATTAGTGACTGTCGATATAAACAAACAACACAGTTTATTACGGTTGCAGTCAGAAAATTTGCCGGAATGTTAAAAAAACACTCTTGACTTGTTGTCTAGCTTTCGGAATGGTTTTATTCCTTTTTTCAAGACACTAATAAGAAAAAGATGTAAATACTTACAAAATATTACAATTCTTCAGTGTAACTTACTAGTCGTTGAGATTATTTGTAAAAGCATAGACACTCAACATTGATAACACACATATCAAATGTAAAATAATGAACAAAATACATTCTAAAATTTTTAAAATTTGGGTAAACATAGTTAAACTTAGTTATGGCATCTTTTACTGGTGTGTTTTAACTCTGATACATAGAGAACAGAAAGTAAAAACCCTGTGATTAAAATGTAATTAGGTGTGCTTGATGTTATTTTTCTTTTCAAGATATACTAGAGGCCCATCTCGGGTGATTTTACTTTTTAATTTTTAAACCTGTCTTAATGGTATGCAACATGTTATGCATACAGGTGTATTATGGAGTGTAGAAGGTAAATGTTTATTTTATTTTTGATTTATAAAACACATTTCCAAGAAAACACGTTTTGAATGGTTTTTTTCTTTTGCCAAAGTGAAGGAATCCTCGGTTATAAATATAGAACATATAGAACATATATTTATAACAAGAAAATTGTATTAAACATAGATTTTTCAAAAACAAACTAACGTTTATTACAAAATAAAACAAATAAATATATACTTAATATAATAGTAACTGATTGTGACCATATTATGCATACAGGTGTAATTTATGTACAGGTAAATATTTATTTTATTTTTAATGTTTTTCCAGTAAATAACAATAAATGTTGCTCACTTTTTCTATGTCAGACTTTTTATTGGTGCAACATGTACTAGATTTTACGAAACACATTTCCAAATATGGTTGCCTACCCTAAATTCCAGTTCTAACATCTACGCTAATGAACATCTTCAAAAATGTTAGTGGCTTAAAAATTACAACTAAAAATGTGAAAACGGTATCGAAGTTATACACAAAAACAAAAGATCCTTTCACAATACAGGAGTCATCGAAAGTTTTTTATTGTATACCGTGTACCAATTGTAACAAAATATACATAGGAGAATCATCCTGTAATTTCCACAGTAAGGTGATCTCACATCGTAGTGATATAAAAACCAAAAAATAAATGCATGTGCATTGACAGAACATGCATTAACGTTAAACATGAATTTAACTTCGAATATTCCTGTATTTTGGCAAAGGAAAAGAACCATTCACAACGTGTTTTTTTGGAAATGTGTTTCATAAAATCTAGTACATTTTGCATCAATAAAAAATCTGACATAGATAAACTGAGCAACATTTATTGATATTTACTGGAAAAACATCAAAAATAAAATAAATATTTACCTGTACATAAATTATACCTCTATGCATAATATGTTCTCATAAAGGAAAGAAAAAATAGTATTGCAATAAAAAATAAAAATATGTATTATTAAAAATATGAAATATACGTATGCATTTGCTTCTTTATAAGCATCTAACATCAATGTTTATTGTTAGAGAGATTGTTCACCTCATAAAAATTCACTGCTGGTCATAGTCCAGCGCATATACGGCACCATGAGCATCTGTAAATAAAAATGTACTATGTACTAAGGTAAACCCGGATAAGTGTGATTGTGTGGCAAGTAGCAAGAAAAAAAGTAACTGCAGGGGAAGAAGTCTTTACTTCCGACGAAGTTCTGAATGAACTTACAGAAGAAAATAAATTGAAGAACATAAAATAAATAGAAAAACAAACAAAAGAAGAAGAACGCAGAAAGAAAAAGAAGCAAAAATTCAAAAACCGATGAGGTATAAGAAAGGAGAAGATACTTTTAAGAGCTCAGAATCGGAAGACGATTTGGTAGAATATGTTGACTCTGAAAATGATTTAGATCCTGAAATATTTGAAGAAAACTAGCAAATAATTGAAAGAATTGCCAACAGTTAGAGAGTTGGGAAAGACTCAAATCGCGCTGTTTATTTGGGTTGTTGTATAGTACACATCTAAAAAAAAAACATATTAAACATTTTATTGGAAGAATTGATAACAAGATTGAAAATTAATGGAAAATTTGCTTGTTAAGATATAAAAAGAGTAGTAACACCTTTTTTGGCCTGATATAGAAGATATGGATATGATAGTTGAAGACGATATCGTAAAAACTTTACCAGAACCCGTTAAAGACAGAAGGGATCATTTTATTTTTGACATAAATTTTGTCGAGTTGAACCTTTAAATCTTTAAAAGTTTGTGACTTGCTTGAAAATCAAAAAATTAAAATTTTTCAAACACTAAAAAAAGTTTGTTTTTTCTTGCACTTTTAAATTATTTACACTTGCCCCAAAAATAACACAAAAAAATATCATGACTTAAAACATCTAAACCATACAAAATATGTCATAAAATTCATCTAACTGAAAACTAGTTCACACTTCGACGGGTTCACCTTATAATAAAAAAAAATAGACAAAATAATAGAATATCTTACAGAAACACGTCCGCTAAGCAACCAAAACTTTTGAAACATTTTGTATGAGGACGTCCCTGCGTCGTTCAATGAACTCCTGAAAAAGGGTCTATATTGGATTAATTTTTCATATTATGCTGGCCGTAAATATTTATTCTTGTAATTGGTTTAGTATCGGAGGACCACATTGTCTTTCTAAATGACTTTTTAATGAAATAAATGAAAATACTGTGTATCGGAGCAACGATCTACAATTGATTTAGTCTAGGCAGGATCTGTTTTGGATTGGACATTTTCCATAGGAAGCTACTTTTTTGCTTGAATTCCTTCAGGATGTGCCCAATATCGATAATCACGATATACGCCAGTCGCAAACCCTGTGCTAAATTTTTTATTTAACAACATCTGAAAACAATTGAAAATTTCTCATTTTTTTTGCTCCTATTTTCGTTTATAATTCGGAAAATATTGATCCTAGAGAAAAAATTATAAGAAGTTAAACGTTTTGTTACTAAATTTTACACAATATTTCGTTAGCTATAAATTGTAAATTTAATGTTTATTGTTGAAAAAATTGCAATATGTCGTTGGAAAAAAAAGTACAAAAAATGAAGTAAATCCTTTAAATGTTTTCGATTTTCTAAACTTGGAAAAAAATCGCAAATTTTCAAATTTATAGTAGGCCCTCAGATAGTTGCAAATTTTTACATATAAAGGAAGGCTCAAACTTTCAAACACTTTTTATAAAATTCAAATCGGTTCACTAGGAGAGCCTAGAAAATTTTTTAAAGTTTCATTTTTTAGGCTTATAAAAAAATTGAATAACTTTACGAGCGTTAACATATCAATTTCAAAATTTATACTCTAAAGAACATTAAAATACGTTTCTTAAAAAAAAAGATACATTCGGCTTACTGGTTGCCGAGATATTGTAAGGTCAAAGTTGGCATACATTTGCCGTGTAACCCTAAGTGTTAGAGGGCTCGTTTTTAAACAAATACCCTCGTCTTGTCAAGTACTTTTTATATGAAAAGTTAATGCGCTTCATGGCAACATCCATAAAAATGACAAATAAAAAACCGTTTTCGTGTAAAATGTCGCTCGGAATGCATGAGAGGTGGTGGTGGGGGACATTCACTCGAAATGTGAATCAGCGAGTTCAAAATCATAGCGCGCGCTAAAAATTGCATTATCTCGGCTTCTTGTTAAAAATTTTGATATTTTTTTTAATCGATTTCTCGGACGACAAGGATTTCAAATATCATATTTTCAAATACCATTTTTAATTGCAAATTGGGAAATTAAGATAAGATAGATAGATATAAGATAAAGTTAAGATATCGTGAAGACCATGTTTCTTTTGTAAACCACATGGTTTTAACTGTATTATTAATGCGATGTAAGGTGATATCCAGAAAGTTTATTGTATTATTTTGTTCAATTTCTATAGTGAACTTTAATTTTGGATGGTAACTGTTGAAAATATCTAAAATTCCGGTTGTTTTATTTGTTGGAATAACACAGACACAGTCATCGATATAGCGGTAGAAGAATGGTACATTAAAATCTAAATGACTCATGACAGATTCGGCACCCATTGCGCATCCATCCATTTGTTGGTATATTTTGTCCTTATATAAAAATATATAATAAACTATATAAAAAGTATGTTGAGTTTAACGTTAACTCTACAGATGATTGGAATTCTTGCAATGGGATGTTAGTGTATTCTCTTATGTCATTCCACTTCTTTTTAATGATGTCAGTCAGTGGCAAGTTTTATTGGGATGTTAGTGTATAGTGAAATGACATCTAAAGAGATTAATTTATAGTTATCCGGTACGTGAATGTTTTTAATTTTAGAAATAAGATCATTGGAATCTTTAATAAACTTTCGATAGGAATCAACTCATTGTATCGCTAAATATAAATGCAAAATATCCCCCATGGACAAACCACCCATTAATTATTGACTTCTAACTAAACATCTATTCATGGAAATTCTAGAGTATTATCCTAATTATTTGCAAATATTTACCAATGCCTCTAAAACTCCCTAAAACGCTGCTGCCTACTACTGTAAAGAAAATTCTTAATACCAACAAACTGCAGTTTACTCACAGGCAAGGCTACAACTATTTTGGAAGCCCTTATATTCTTCAAAAATAATAGAACGATGAACTGCATTATCGTAACAGACTCATTTAATGCATTACTGGAATTGAAACAAATATATACCAACAACCCTATTATACACACTATAAAAAACAAACTAGAAACATTCCGATCATTAGGAAAGGAAGCGGCAAAAGTCGAATGAGCTCAAACCATACTACAAAATTTAAAACATTTCCGTACACCAACAACCAAGTTATTCACCGTCTAAGTATTGACCATACTGCCTTCACACTAATAACAAAAGAACCACTACCTATTTGCTTCAGCTGCTCTAATCCACTGACCGTCAAACATATCCTTTTCACCAAAAAAAATTCAACAGTGTTAACCTATTTAAAAGACATCAAGTTATTCAGTTGTATTTAATGTAATATTTTTTGCATTTTTTATATCCACTAATACTAACTCTGGCCGGTTGATGTGGTTTTGTGTTCAAATAAAAAAAACACACATTCACAAAAGTTTTTGTTAAATCTAGATCTCCTTTTTTCGTCAGATGGTTTGATTATCTAATGGATTTTATTTTAAACAGGTCTTTAATTTTTTTTTAATTATACCTAATACGTTTTTCACTTAACAAATATTTGTTTTACACAATATGACTTATCTTTTAAAAAAGTTCTGGTATTTTAGGAAAGGTCGAATTTATATGTTTTTACTTTGTCTTTTATGTATGTTTATTTTTGTAATAGATACAGTAATAAAAACGCGTGTGCAAAATCAACTTAATTTACAAATTGGAAAACTAATCTTTGTAAGTACTGTGATACGCAAATAATACTTTTTCACGGCCGAGAAACCGAAAAACTTATTTTAAAAATTTACTCGTCTTAAATTATGAAAGGTTAAATATTTCCATATTTTATGAGAGTTAAAGATAATAATGAATGTAGAAACATCAAGAAGTCCCAACAGCAGTAAACTATTTGCTAGCAGAATGGCTTTGTTATACCAGACATTTTTAATCAGTTTTAATGTATGGCAGTGACCACATTTGTTATTTTATCCCGACCTGTGTACAGCACGTGACTGTTATCTAATCAAATTAATTGAACAACACAGAATTAGTCTTTTAATGGGAACTAATTCAATAGAATCTAATCTCAAATAAGGACACAAATTTTCCAATTGAGCAGACCATTAAACACCAATTATTTATTTGTCCTTCGCTTGTCAGCGAGACCGTTTTACAAACCATTATAACAAAGGTTTGTTTATGGTTTTTTGTAAAGATATTGCGTTAGATTTTGTAAGTCCTATTAAAATGTAAGTTTAGAAAGAACATAATACCTTATGTTTACTACAAGAGCAAGTGAGTTTTGCAGAACCAACGGAATACTAAAGTTTTACATGCAATATCATTTATCGAAAAACATTTTAGTAATGTTTTTTTAATCTTTTATTTGCTGTAATGAATTTTTTTTGTATTAGCCACAGCTTGGCTCGTTTTCTTTTGGCATCATTTTTATATAACATATACATATGAGTTTTCTTTTAACAAGCAGTAAACCTGTCAATTATATCACTGAAACCGACAATTAGATTTCTTGAACTAAAAACACCCCATAAACAACAGGAAAATAATAAAATAATAGTAGTAATAATAGATTACATGACATCCGTGTCAGCCGTGTCAAGTGAGCACACCTACGATTACTACTGGTAGCTCTTCTGATCATTTTTACCTCTGACTACTGTAATTAGGTCCTTCTAACACTATACAAGCTTTTGGAACTTCTGCTGAGCTGCTATTTGTTCTCCGAGTACATTCAAGGCTCGTGAAGTCCTGCCACAAGCCTTCTGGATTTTTCTTCTTTTCACAAGTCTAATATCGCTGTCGCAGGGTAAGAAACTGAGGCCGCGTACTGCAAAAAACTTTTAACTTATAAAATATTTTGAAATCTGTCAAGCTTAACATAAATCTGCTAAAAACCTTGTTTTTATTCTGACCATAATAGGTTTAAGAAAAAAATATAAACTAGATTATGCTACAGGGCATGTTTTGCAAGTGGTCAATTATTATTGCTATAAACACACCATTGTTCCATTTGTAACGTTATAAACGTCACATCTTTATTAATTTATATTTAAATAATTATTTCATTTTAATTTCTTTATTAATTTATTATTTCTTTTACCTCCAGCTTCGTTTTTACTATTTTTTCTTCAAAAAGTAGTTGGCGCCCTTTGCCTTTCTTTTCGATAGAATAAATATTTGCCTTCTCTCTCTCTCTGTCCGGTTGACTAAATATTCTGTTCTATGTTGATAGAAAAGTAAACCGAGTTTACTTACTAATACTTTCACCACTCTTGAAATTTGGATGTTAATTAAATATATTTAAAAGAAATTGTTATGCGGATGTCCAAGATATTCCCTTGGCTTAATTTTTGATTTTCCATTTTAAACAATAAACTGTGAAGTCAGAATAACTACTAAACAATCACAAAGCCTTGTTTTTATTGTAGATACGAGGTACGATGGTAATTAGTTTGTAATGACCATGAATCTGATTCCATGTTGTATTCTCACCGAAAAACAATTTTAACCTGTCGTTAATATAATTAAAATAATCTAAAATAAAATCATGTTTTGTAAATAATATTTATTTAATTAAAATCATTTTCCCTACTTTTTATCTCTGGACACATCTGGTCAGTTACTTTAGAAATAATTTATTTTAATTCATTTCTGTGGAAATGAAAATACAAATACAATCCTGAATCGTACTTGTGCTCGTCGTGCCATCGATGCACTTCTATAGTCCATAAGAAATACGTAGCTCAATCTATGGAAACCCGGTGCTAACCTGGGCAGATGGGGGACTCAGGAGTATTGTAAACATTGTCGTTGTTAATTACTCCTTGAAACATTTTAAATTTTTATAATATAAATAAATAAGAAAAGGCGCGTGGCACTTGTGAAGTGCCGACAGAAGTGAATACTTCTTATAAGTTTTTAAACATTTTATATTGTTTGTAATTTTTTGTTTCCATAATTTTTTAAAATTTTTTATAATTATTTTATAATCTTATAAGTTTATTTAAGTTTGTGTAATTTAATTATTTTTATGTATTTTATTTAATTTAATAATGAAATTTTGTTTAATGATTGTAGTAATTTATAAAATTTGTTAAATATAATAGAGAATTTACTCATCTTAAATATATATCTTCACTATTATCTATATAATTTTAATTAATTTAATTTAATTGTATTTACTTTTATTTTACTAAATTACACTGAATTTTATTTAATGTTTTATAATCGTATAATCCTATTTAATTTTATTTAATTTTATTTAACTCTATTTAATATTATTTAATTTTTATTTTTTATAATTTAAGTTAATTTTCTATAATTTTTTATATTTTTTATAATTTTTTATAATCTTATAAACATATTTAATTTTGTGTAATTGTAGTTATTTTTATGAAATTTTGCTTAATTTTATTAGTTTTATTTTAGTTTATTTAACTTTATTATTTTTTTTTTATTTTTTACAATTGTGTATAATTTTTTTTTATAATTTTTTATAATTTATTTTTATTTTTTTATTATTTTTATATATTTTTTTTATCATTTTAGTTATTTTTTATGTAATTGTATTTAATTTATTTTATTTAATTTATATATATATATATATATATATATATATATATATATATTTATAATTTTTTAGAAATAGAGAATTTCTAAATTAAATAAATTTAGAAATTTATTTAATTTTATTTATTTGTATTTAAGTTTATTTAATTTTTTTTATATAATTTGATTTTATTTTATTCAATTTTATTTAATTAGATTTAATCTTTTTAAAATTTTTATAATCTTTTATTTTTTTTTTATAATTTTTTAGAATTTTAGTTATATTTATTTAATTTGATACAATTTTATATAATTTAATTAAATTTAATTGATTTTATGGAATTTTGTTTAATTATATATAATTTTATTTTATTTATTTCATTTTATTTCAGAAATATATTTTACAATCAAAATTCGCCAAGTCATTCTCCAGTATATATATATATATATATATATATATATATATATATATATATATATATATATATTTATATATATATATATATATATATATATATAAATATATATATATATATATAAATATATATATATATAAATATATATATATAAATATATATATATATATATATTTATATATACACTCCGCCAAAAAAGTATCGCATCACCTATGAAACTGCAAATTTTGGATTAAAAATAATTTAAAACATGAATTGTGTACTGTTGTTTTTTGTTATTTTTTAAGTACATAACAAGTATATAAAAGAAAAATGAAGAATGTACGAAAAATAAAGGTTTTATTTAATTTATTTCATAAATTAGAAGTAAGCGCACAAACAGCATTGAATAATAAAAAATCAAAATCAAAATTAATGATAATTTAGTAAGACGTATTGCCTCCTCTAGCTCTTATAACATCTAAACAACGTTGTGGCATACTTCCAATTAATCTTCTTAGATAATCTGGATCGATATTGTCCCATTCTATGGTTAACAACCGTTGCAGGTCCTGAAGATTAGCTGGCGTCACATTACCAGATCTCACCCTTCTGTAAAGATGGTCCCAAACATGTTCTATTGGATTTAAGTCTGGGCTGTGCGCTGGCCAATTCAAAACTTGTAAATTTACCTCTTGAAGGTACTCGGTAACGATTCTTGCGACGTGTGGGCGTGCATTGTCATGCATTAAAACAAAGTCATTACCAATAAATGGGGCGTAAGGAACAACATGCATCTCTAAAATGTCTCTAATGTACCTATCAGCAGTTAAGGATCCTCCATCTAGCTGTACCAATTCGGTTTGACCCCTAAGAGATATTCCACCCCAGAGCATAATAGATCCTCCTCCAAAGTTTGTCGCCAATCTTAGATTGCATTGAAAATAACGCTCGCCATCTCGTCTATAAACTGGTATTCTTCGATCCGAAGTGTATAAACAAAATCTTGACTCATCCGTAAAGAGTATGTTACCCCAGTCGTTGATATTCCAGTTTACGTGCTCTCTTGCAAATGTTAGACGTGCTATACGGTGTTCCCTTGTAAGTCTCGGTACAGTGGCAGCTACTCTGGCCCTAATTCCAGACTCTCTTAAGATGTGCCTAACAGTTTCTGAAGACACACGTACATTTCGAGTCTCGGCTAAAGCATGTTGAAGTTGACTCGCAGTCACATGCCTTCGACGTAAAGCCTGAAGTACTAAAAATCTATTGTCCACATGCGTAGTTGCTCTTGGTCGACCTGATACAGCTCGTCTTTCATAAAGACCAGTCTCTCGGTACCTTACTACCACTCGTGATACTGTCGACTGATTTACACTCACTAAATTTGCCACATACCTCTGACTCCTTCCATCTTCAATGAGGGAAATTATTCTAACCACTTGATCTCTCGTTAAATTTAAATTTATATTGTCGCGACCATCCATACTCAATATTTAATACGAAATTTTAAATTAAAGGCAAACTGTATACTTTTTACAAAACTAAAATAAACACTGATAATATAAAAACCGGACAAAATAGCAATTAACATTTTTTTTCTTAAACAATAAACTGTATTTACAAATTTCTTCTTCATATTTATTCTAGCCTTAATATTCTTATAGGCCAGAAAGAAATTATTTAAATTAACCAAATGCTGTCAGAAATATTTGTAATTTTATAAGTGATGCAATACTTTTTTGGCGGAGTATATATATATATATATATATATATATATATATATATAAATATATATATATATAATATATATATATTTAAAAAACTACGACCGTCAATTTATATTAATAAAGTATTCAACTAGTGAATTCAGAGGTTTATTCGGTCAGTCAGGTTGGCAAAATAAAAAACAGAAGTCAACTACTTCATAAGTTTATAGAAGACGTTTCGCTTTATGCTTCTAAAGCTTCATCAGTTCTCTAGAATACAAAGATGACATAGAGTTTATAAGAAATACAGATCTAATAATTTATTACTTACAACTCAATATGTAGTATTAAGCATGTTATCGTCTATGTACTTAAGTTTACTCATAAATTTAGAACTAACTTAAAAAAAATTTAACAGAAACATGCAAAAAAATAATATTCGCAGAATCGAAGATTTACAAAAACTTTAAACGTACATTTGGCATCATTTAGAGATGGTTCTCCAATGAAGACAAACAAAACACTGATTTATTGCAATCTACGCAAAACGACGTGAAGCGATACCGAAAATTTTTTCAAGGGCCATATGTTCAACAAATTCCAAGGTTTGAGACAATTATGAACTTCTACGGGGGTCGTTGAAGTCGTCGAAAAATAAGTGAAATTGTAGGAAAAATAGTAAACGAGTTTTATTTTCTCATACAATCATAATATACTGATCTATATCATATACCATCCGATATCAACTTTTATTAGTTGTATAATATATGAAACTCTAAAATATGTGATTTTTACTGGAGAGTAAAATATTTTTATTTGTAAAAGAATTATTTTTGCTTGGAAATAAAAATAATTTTAAAATGTTCATCACTGTTCAAAATTCAATATTATTTAATATTAACATCTCAAATTTAAAGTGGATTCTAAATGAATTACATTATTTATTGAAAATCGAGCAACGCTGTTTTATGACTTTAATATTTATTTAACCTACATTATATGGATTAAATAAATTAATTTTGAGTCACATAGTTTTAAACAAACGGTTATGGCCAAAACTTATTTTGTAAATAGTAATCTTTCTATTTGTAAATACAAATCTATAGACGATTATAGAATCTTAAAAATGTTAAAAATATAAACAACAAACAACAAATATTTTCAACGAGGGTGGTTTTGGGGTGACTTCACACTAATCACTTTTACTAGTGGTCATATTAAAGCCTATTTTAAGATCTTTAAAAAATATTTCCATGAAAAACTTACCATTTTTAGGTTATTCATCATCATATGTTTGGATTTTTGTATTCGATGAATAACAGTTTACTTTCGTGCAGCCATAACTTTGTTAATATTAAGTTGACGGTAATAATAAAAAACGAATCTCTCTTTGTTTTATTAAAAAAATTTTTTTTTAATAAAACTGTTTAAAAATATACGTTTTTTTTTTTTTGACGTATAACTATACGAAATTTTAGTCACGAATAACTCCAAAAATATTGACTTTTCGAAAAAAATCTAAAGAACATTCGTTTTAAAATGCGCTATTCTAGTGACTACCTTGGGTTTGTTGATAACTTTTCCACCCCGGAGTTGGGATGGTAACCACACCCAGAGGAAAAGCACATATTGCCATAGGATAAATTTTGATCTTTGATCTATTTTTTAACTACTTTAAAAATTTCAAGAAAACCGATGCATATAAAACAAATCTAGAGATTTTCTACTATTTTTACCGTCATATCCTGGACTAGTTAATTTACAAAATGAACTATACCACAGTTTGCTTACAATAATTGTCATTTAAAATTGTACATATATACTCACATGACTATCAAATATGTTACATTTATTTATTAGGTGTGTGAATCAAATAGGATGAGAAGTATTTATTGATTTTAGAATACAGTTCAATAATTTCTTCTTCGATACTTTCAGTTTTGATACTTTCATATAATTTTTTAAATCGTTTAATCGCCATATTCTATTTAAAGGTACAAAGATCAAGATTCCTGAGCCAATGTCGTTTATTTATTTAAAAACTGCGACGTGAGAAGTACCAAAGTATCAATACTGATACTTTGACCACACGAGTCTTGGTTTTCATATTGTCTTGTAAAATTAGCCAATAAGCAAAAGATTACACAATTCTTGGTAATTATTCGTAAAGGAAATTGCATAGTAACCCATTTTAACATATCTATAATTACACTTTATAATAATTGTTCAATGTAGACGTAGACGTGTTTTACGTAGATTTTTATATAAGCAAGATATGCATCTTTTAGCGTGTTTACCTTTCTTTTTCATTGGTTTTTAGTTACCCGTTCATAACACGCACGTATTAACAAACTTTATTTATCTCATGGAAGATTTCTAGGTATTTTAAATAAACAAAGAATTTTGTTTTAAAAAAGCTGTATTTTCCTACATTTACTTTCTGTTGGAACAATAATGGACATTTTCGTGTTCTTTCTTTTCGATGATTAATTATTTCGTTCCCTTTTCTGTTTTTCTTTTGTACATATATATATATATATATATATATATATATATATATATATATATATATATATATATATATATATATATATATATATATATATATATATATATATATATATATATATATATATATATATATATATATATATATATGGATTTGAAATTTCCGCGGGAGCTATATGTGATTTCAGTTGTTCTCCAGGGTTGACTCCGTGTTAAATAGTTTTGGTTTTTAGGAAAAACCATTGTTTTGACGACGTTTCGGCAAGGTCACACTTGCCATTGTCAAGTCAGATTAGTTCTGCTTCTTCTTGATGTTTAAATACCTTGTAGCGCTTCTTGTGATTGGTCTTGTGCGCAGAGTGGGCAGGATCTTCTTTGCTATTTTAATTTCTACGTTTTTCTGCAGAATTGGTTTCCACGTATTTGGGAGTCTTTTTGCATCATCTCTGGTATTTAAATATTTTGGATGTTTTTCGATCTCGGTGGCTTTCCTGATTACACGTTTGGCCTTATTTTCGATGTTGGCTAGCATTGTTGTTCCATTTACGTCTATCTTGTGTCCTGTGTTTATGGCATGTTGTGTTAGAGATGAAGTTTTCTCTTTTCTGTCGATGGCGTTTCGATGTTCTTCGAGTCTAACTTGTATCCTTCGATTTGTCTGTATGATGTACGATTTATCGCAGTCCTCTTACAACTTTTGTTTTTGTCAATGGTAATATGGTTGCGATTTTTCTGTCGGTGTTAAAAATAGTTTCTATTTTGGTTTTTCGTAGCACTCTGCTGATTTTGTCTGTCGTACCGTTTTATAGGGCAGGATAGTTTTTCCGACTGGTTTTTCTTCTTTTTCTGGATCTTTGATTTTGTTTCGAGATTTCTGTGCCTTTTTAATCGTAGACATGAAGAAGCTATTTTTTCTTAGAGCTGTTTTGACTTTTTGCATTTCCTCGTTCTTATGATCCTATCTGCCAGTTTCTCAGATCTTGTTATTAAGGTTTTTATTATCAAATTTAATTGTGCAGGATTATGGTGTGAGTCTGCGTGTAAGTATGGGTTGGTTTTCGGTATACTGTGTGTCCTATGCTTCCGTCTTTTTTCTTAATAACTAACACATCTAGGAATGGAAGTTGTTGGTTATTCTCCAGTTCCATGGTAAACTGTATTTTTGGATGGATATTATTAATGTGTTGTAGGAATTCATTAAGTTTCTCTTCTCCATGCGTTCAGATAATAAATGTGTCGTCAACATACCTAAGCCACAGTTTGGGTTTATGCTCTGCTGTTTCTATTGCTTTTGATTCCATATCTTGCATAAAAAGCTTGGCTATTACGGGTCACAGTGGTGAACTCATCGGTGCCCATTCTACTTGTTTGTACTTCTGGTTCTTGTAGATGAAATGAATATATATATATATATATATATATATATATATATATATATATATATATATTATGTTATGGCTTCGATAGTATATATTATGTCTAGGTCAGTTTCCATTTCTCTCCTAATGTGTACGTTCCTCGCTCTATCAACTCTAGTATGCCGGCAACATCGTCTCCAATAGTCTATTTCCATGGCCTTAATTTTTAATTTGTTTCTTTGATTGATTTGACTAGTTCGGCGTCGTACAACCCAATACTTTCTATTATTGTTTTATAAGGTCTTTTTTTTATTTTCTTTTGTTATTTTATAATTCCACAATCAGGGCCATCTATTCCGAAATGCAAATTCGCGTTAACCTTGCACATCTACGTCACTTGCAGCGTAGTATTCACATTGATCTTAATTGTATACAAAAGCACTCGTAACATCACCCTAAATATGGATATTTTGCATATTATTTAACTATCTTCATACTTTTTAAATAAAAACAAATGTTTATCATGTTTTCCTAGTCAAATATGTTTAATTTTTATTTTGAATATATACTTAAATTTAAATACTCAACAACACGAGTCACAAAAGTCCGATGCCAATTTTCAGAATAAATATTACGATCGCGTTAATATTCTTACTAAATAACTATATATAAAACAGTTTTTAAACAATTTAAGTTTGAAAATATAGAAATATATAGATTATGCGATAGCTTTTGTATTTTTCTTTTATTAGTACTTGCTAAAATATTTTTTTTTATTAAAATCTTTTATACGAAAGTACATACGAGACCGAAAAAATATTTTCTGGGCATCTTGAGGACAATCAATATTAACACTTGCGGACAACAGAATTAAAATATATTGCTTGCCAGTAAATATCGTATCTCCATTAAAGTTTAAAACAATTTGCTCTCTTTTTCCAAATGAGCCATGAATTCGTTAAAAAGTTTACATAGTCCACCTTCTGTCAAATGATTAGTCACGGTGTAAGACGTCGAACATTGGTTAGTTAAATTTGGTAACTTGCGTTTAAGCTTGCTACAAATAAATCCTCCTAATGTTTAGTCCATCATATCCTAAATCAGCTAGTTTTTTTACAGAGGACTATGTCATCTCCATCCGTTAGATTGGTGTCAATGATTGTTTTTTTTTTAAGCAAGCTTTTCTACCATACTACCACTCATAGTTAATGTAGGAGTATCATCGTCTTCCAAATTACAATAATCTGAAAAAACATCTTTGTTTTCTCCCATTAAATAAGAACGCTGTGGCTATTTAAAATGTAAAGAAATCGTATGATCGTTTTAACCACCTTTCGCTCTTATGATCCCAAAAAAATTCTCCAAGGGATCTTGGTTTAAGCGCCTCGTCAAAAGGCTAGTCTAACTTTGATGTTTTGTGCTTTTGTAAATACCATGAACTTGGTTTTCTTCAAATTTATTTTTAGTCCATAATCGTTGCAATATATTTAGTTGTTAAGCAAGATGTTGCAGTTCTTCTAGTGTTCCTTCCAGAAAGACGGTGTCGTCAGCATATATTATGTTATTAAGTATCTCACTGTTTATTATAAGGCCCTCACTGACCTCGGCAAGCGCTAATTCTGAGATGGTTTCACTGTATAAATTGAATAACAAGATTGATAAAATTTACCCCATGGCGGATCCCACAGCGAATCTGGATATCCTCAGTCATCCAGTCTTTATATTTTCTTTTCTTTGATTTTAAGTTTTCATTTGCTGTTTTAATTATTGCTACTTTTATATTTTCCCATTTCTGATCAATGTTATAGCTACTTTTCTTCAGTTCTTGGGCATTACGTAGATTTTCAGTAAGAGTTTTTACAGTTTGTTCCGTTGTTTGTGGTTCCCTTAATCTCTTAATATTAATTCTACTTTGTATGGGTTTATTAACCAGTTTCAATTTGGTTCGTAATGTGACTACTATGGGGTTATGGTCTGAACCGATGTCCAGGGTAAGTATGGACATTGGACTAATCGCCTTAATGTATTAACATTTTAAAAATGCACTTGGTATTCAAAAATAAATAGCCAGTTTTGGGCCATTTTAATGCAGAAGATTGGAAAGTAGTAGATTGGAAAGTTACTGTACACTGAAGCGAAATGCAGCGTGACACACAATGGGATCAACAGTGACGAATTTGACGTACTTACTGGAGTCAGACAGGGATGCGTGCTTTCTCCGTTTCTTTTTAACATAGCTCTAGACTATGTTCTCTCCAAACTAGACTCTGACACAAGAGGGATACAATGGACGTTAACCACACGCCTAAGCGATCTAGAATACGCCGACGATATCTGCCTGTTAGGACAAAGGTTCCAAGATGTGGCTGACCAATTGGAAACACTTTCCACTGAAGCCAATAAAATAGGTTTGAAAATCAATATTGGTAAAACCAAATCCATGAGAATAAATGCAAGAAACAACACGCTATTCACCATTAATAACATGCAGATTGAAAATGTGGAAAACTTTACGTATCTTGGAAGTGTCATAACAGAAAGCGGAGGTACAGAAGACGATATTCGTATGAGGATACGAAAAGCGCAACAAGCTTTCAGCATGCTCAACCCTGTTTGGAGGTCTGGAGAATACACTACGAGGACAAAGATCCGCATATTCCAGTCAAATGTCATGTCTGTACTACTTTACGGATGTGAAACCTGGAAAGCGACAAAAACCCTTACAGACAAACTGCAGGTCTTTGTAAATAAATGTCTACGAAGAATTGTTCGTATTTTCTGGCCTAACATCATCAGAAACGAAGACTTACTACACCTGACCAAACAAAAGAGGGTAGTAAATGAAATAAAGTCCAGAAAGTGGGGTTGGATCGGTCACACACTCCGAAAAAATAACTCCAGTATTGCAAAGACTGCCCTAGAGTGGAATCCCCAAGGAAAACGAAAAAAAGGTCGCCCAGTACAAACTTGGAGAAGATCCATCATGGACGAGATAAGAAAACAAGGAAAGTCTTGGAATGAGGTGAAGGCCTTAGCGCAAAATAGAACCCGATGGCGAGTTTTCACTGAAGCTCTATGCTCCACTTAGGAGTTCAAGAACCTTATATATATATATATATATATATATATATATATATAATATATATTATATATATTGGAAAGTAGGAATCATACTTCCTATGTACAAAGGGGGAGACAAACGACTCTGCGAAAATTATAGGGGCATAACAGTTTTAAATGTCATCTACAAGATATTATCAGGAATTATATATAGCCGCTTGGAATCGTTTTCGGAGGAGATGATTGGTGAATACCAATGTGGCTTCAAACCAAAGAGGTCAACTATAGACCAAATACATATGTTAAGAGGTATACATGACAAATGTGTTGAATATAACATTCCTATTTACAACTTGTATATCGATTTCAAACAGGCGTTTGATGGAGTAGATTGACAAAAAATATTAAAGCAACTATCTATGTTAGGGATACCCAATAAGTTGGTTAAACTTATACGAATGAGTCTGGAGGGTTCCAAAGCTATGGTGAGAATAGGTGGAGATATGACGCAGGCACACAACTTTGAGATTGAAAATGGAGTTAGACAAGAAAACTGGATATAAACGGCTGTATTAATACAAGATCAATGCAAATATGCGCATATACGGATGATGTTGCCATAATAAGCCGCAACAAAAGGGTATTAGGGGAAAAAGTTATAGAACTGAAACAAGAAGCTGCTACGTTTGGTCTACATATAAATGAAAACAAAACAAAATGTATGGAGTGCACAAAAACGAATCAACATAAGAATCTGAAAGTAGACAGCCATACCTACAAATATGCCTCCACTTTTCTCTACCTAGGCTCAATAATAAATGACAACAACATCAGTCAAGAAATACAAGTACGGATTCTTAGCGGTAATAAGTGCTTTTATGCATATAAAAACTTAATGAAAAGTAAGTTACTGAATCGTGAGTGTAAGCTTAGAATTTACAAAACCGTAATTAGACCAGTGGTCACATATTGATCTGAATCGTGGACCCTCTCAAACACTGATGAAAATCAACTGAGAATATTTGAGCGCAAAATATTAAGGAAGATATTTGGACCAACCCAATGCAGCGATGGTTCGTGGAGAATTAAAATGAACCACGAGTTGGATGAACTAATGCAGAGCGCAGATATTGTTGGATTTGTAAAGTCATAAAGACTAAACTGGCTTGGTCATCTAGAAAGAATGCCAAATAATCGAGCTGTAAAAGTAGTTCAGAGATGGAAGCCCCAAGGAAACAGAACAAGAGGAAGGCCCCGTAAAAGATGGATAGACGACGTAGAGAGGGATCTTAAAACCATGAACATCAGGCAGTGTCGAAGGAAAGTATCCGACAGGGCAGAATGGAAGAACATTGTTAAGCAGGCCAAGACTCACAAAGGGTTGTAGCGCCATTAGAAGAAGAAGAAGAAATAGTGGTGTTGACAAGTTAAATATATTGAGATTGAGATGAAAAATCATATTACAGTGTAGCAATAGAGTACAGGGACGTAAAATAAACGCTTTTTATATTTTTACTCTTTAATTCCAACCTTAGCATGATATTCTATCCATCAGAAGAAGAAATTAAAACTAAACAACGTTAAAAAATGTCAACTTATTTAAAGAAACCAGTCGATTGGTTAATTCAAACGATTGGAAAGGAAACGCTGAACTTTTAAGCCTATACCGCTGAGTTTTATCACTTCTCCAGATTTTAGCACTCCTTATTATTATATGAATTTTTAGCAAAACAGATAAACAAATAAATATATTTGTTTATTGTTTTTGTACCTTGTGATTTCTCTTCGATTATTTAAAGTTTTCTTATGCAACTCCCATCGTATATTTTATAACGTTTAAAAAATTATTGAAATAAGTTATTGATGTTTAACGATAACGTTGAAAACTTCCGTAGTCTCTGATTATTATTTATTATATGCGTAAGATACCACAAAATTTATCTTTTATATAATTGTATTGTTTACAAATATAAAACAGTTATTAAGTTATCGGTATTATGCGATTAGTATTATGTTATTAATTCTACAAATAAATCTTTAACAGTAAAGGTAGAAGTTTTGCAAAAACTCTCAAAGCTCCAGTACGAATTTTGCTGATACTCTCCAATAATCTACAATCAATATAAAACACTATATCGTCGTGACTTGCTTTTTCTCTACTAGTAATTTATACTAGATGTTGTTTATTTTGGTTAACTCATAATTATTTCAGTTCTCCAGAGATGGACGACCCAGAGATACAGGAGACCGTAGAAGCTATTCTCGGTCCAGGAGCTAAAGTGGTAGATTGTGAAAAAAAGTCATCGATAAAGGAAGAAGAAGTTTTATATATCAATGGCATTCCAGTGACGTTAGAAGGTAGAGATGGGTTGGCTATTAAGCAAGCTTTAGTAACAGGACAAGTTCCGCCATGTGATCTCTTAAACACGTTATTGATTAAAACAGGAATCCTAAAAGCTCCCGTAAAACTAGACACATCTTTAAGTGTTAAATCGACAACAGTTACAAAGGAAGAGGTCAAAGTTTCTCGAGCTGGACGACTGGTCGACGAAAGAAGCAGAGAAACAAAAGAATCCAATTACTACTCGAGTGCCCTCACGGAAATATTCGAACCGATCAAAGTCATTCCAACCACAGAACTTTTGAACGGCGAATACACAAATGTGCAGTATACTGAAAACCACGCGAAGTATTACGACAATAATGGTTATGAAACTGGCAGTGATAGAAAGTTCGGTTCATGTTCAAGCGCATCCAGTTACGAGTCCGAAGAACGGGTACCGACTTCATACCAACCAAAACAGTGCCTTAGTAAGGATTCCGGACATTTGAGCAGTTCTATGTCAACTACTAAAGTCGATTTTACACAAAGTTCGATTGACTCATTGAGTTCTTTGGACGAAACTGATTTTTTGACTGACCAGTTTAAAAAGTGCGTTTTCAATAGGAGTAATGGATATTGTAGGAATGCTTACACCGAGAGCATATTAGTGAGTAATGATTTATTTAATATCACATACATAGTTAGAATTAGACATTTTTTAAAATTATATGTGTGAAAGTTTTACTAAAATATGGTAATATAACTACCTAGCCGTTTATTCATAAAAATGAAAGCAACAACTTTTTCTACCTTATTTGTGAAAAGTTACTACCGCTTATATACACACGCTTAAAAATTAAAAGTATGACTTGTGTGTGGATGGAATATTGACTGCGAAACCAATGATTTCATTCCCCTAATCGTCAAAAATTAAAATGAAGTCCATTAATATTCGAAATTAATATTATTAATATTTTGAAAACAATATAACTACGTTTAAAAATTCTACATTGTACATTGTATAAATTCTACATTGTATAAATTGGTAAACTTACAAATCATGTAGTCATTTTCTATATATATATATATATATATATATATATATATATAAAAGAAATTTAATCTTTGCAGATAAGTTAAATAGTAAACTCTTAAATATTGGGGAAATCTACAAAAAAACTCTAATGTGTATCAATTATTTCACCTAACGTTTTCGCCAAAGAGAATTAATTTGGCTTCTTCAGGGCTGAAAGAGAATAAATTATAATTAGCTACCATATATTAGCTAATAAAAAACATTTACCTTACCGTAAAATTTTAGAAATGTCGAGTTATGATGTTAAAAAATTTTAGCTAGTAACAACATAGTGGTGTTTTTTTGTTACTGTGTGCAAAAAAGTTTATTTGTTAACGTTGGAAATGTATGGTAGCTTTGAACTTAAAACGCAAAGGTTTACCCAAGGACAATCGAAAAGCCCAATGTAACTACATTTAAAGGAAGTAATTCTTTGAATTGTCGGCAATAACTAAATTTTTAATTGTTGTAAAGTTTGAATGTGAGCTTCTGTTTTCATAGAACGCAAGCGCCGAAACAATTACAAGTAGTTCTTTTGATATCATTGTCGTTAAGGTTCATTGGTAAAACCGATGAAGTTAGATCCCAGTCTGGGGAGATATTAGTTTAGAATTTTCTTAATTGAAATTCTTTGTTTTAATTAGTATATTGTTCATGTATTATTGTAATAATGTCTTATTGAGATGTATCTAAGAAAAGCAAGGGAATGTTATCTTTTTTTGTTAATGAAAATTATTATTAAAGTAGGTTAGTTGTTAATAGATATATCAGTCAAGTTGGTTATCTGTGATGTTGTATTGTTCTTGGTATCTGATTTAAGTAAGAAGTGGTATATATCGCTTAGATTCTTAATGTCACTCTTAACATTGATGGAAAAATCGTTAAGGAAAATATAAGACATTTCGATGAACTCTCTTTTAGATTTATTGTTCTCACGGTGGAGAATTGTAGTGTTCGTATAGTCCATGTGATGACCAGTGGAATGGACATGTTTGGCTAATGCACAGCGGTCAGGGTGAAGTCGAGAATCACTTTTATGTAGTGTAATACGTGATTTCAATAATTGAGATGTTTAGCCGATGTAGGAATTGTTGCAAGAGAGGCATGGAATGTTGTAGACAATATTACTAAGCCTATCTATGGGAGTCTTATCTTTTATCTTCGAATAAAGATTATTAATTGTTAGGGCTGATCTACAAGCCACATTAAGTTTAATGTTATTATTATTATTCGAAAAGCTATTTTCAAAACTTTTTAGAATCCTTGTTAACCCCGGAGTGATATCTCTGACATAGGGTAAAATATTTATTGATAGGAGTATCCGAGACTGGGTTCCTACTTAAGACATCAGGATCAGCATTGTTAGTCACGATGGAAGGTGAAGTATCTTCGTTATGGATAGTGTTGAACAAAATCTTATTTACTAATGGTGTTGGATAAGAGTTTGAAATAAAAAGTTTCAGAAGGATTTGTAGGTTTTTTGTATGAAATGATGTATCTGATAGTCTAATTACTCTATTTTTCATCTGTTTGATTAAGTTGACTTTGGTAGAGTTATTATGGTAAAAGTGGTAGTTAAGGTATCTACCAGAATGTGTCGGTTTTTGATACCAATCTATTTTAATGTTGTTGATTTCCCTAATCATCCTTATGTCGAGAAAGGGGACGGAACAATTACCATCTTCCCTCTCTATAGTGAACTGGATGAAATAATTGATACACATTAGAGTTTTTTTTGCAGATTTCCCCAATATTTAAGAGTATTACTATATATATATATATATATATATATATATATATATATATATATATATATATATATATATATAGATTGAACGAATTTAAAACGGATCATACAATTTAATATATGTCTGTTTGAACTGCATTTGAAATAGTGGACCAATATAAAACTTGGACAAAAATAAATCCATACCTGGGTATAGACATTGTATAAAATATATATAATAATATATATAACAATGTTGTTTGCGTAAAGGAAGCGATAATAGTTCGAGAAAAAGATAAGAAAAGTTAAAACTTCGCAATTTTTTCGTCCTGCATGGATTGAGTTGAAATTTTAACAGAAGGTAGGTGATAGCCCAAGGATCAAAATCTATATCGAACCGAAGTGCGCTGAAAGGTTTTAGGGGTGAAAACTACCCCTAATTGTCAAAAATTATAAAATAACATATTAAACCTGAATATGGGTAAGATTTGGTTTGAATTAGTTAAATAATGATTATTTTATACTTTTGAATAGAGTTCCATCATATTTCAACCCTTAAAAAGCAAACCCTTGTTAGAGGGATATGTAAAAAAATTACTAATTCTCATAAAATGATTTCGCCTTGGATCGATTTGGATAAAAATTTGGATTTAAGCTCAATTCACCCACTGCTTTATAGTTTATGTCATGTCGACGAACCCTGATTGTTCTTAGTGGTGAAAACTACCCCTAATTGTTAAAAATTATAAAATAACATATTAAACCTGAATATGGGTAAAATTTGGTTTGAATTAATTAAATAATGATAGTTTCGTGGTTTTTAATAAAGTTCCATCATATTTCAACAGCTACCCTTGTTAGAGATTAATGTTAAAAAAAAGCGACCCTTGTTAGAGATTAATGTAAAAAAAAAGTAGTAATCCGAAGAAAATGATTTCGCCTTGGAACGATTTGCATAAAAATTTGACATTAAGCTCAGCTCACCCACTGCTTTATAGTTTATGTCATGCCGATGAACCCTGATTGTTCTTAGGGGTGAAAACTACCCCTAATTTTCAAAAATTGTAAAATAACATTACAAATCTTAAGATGAGTGAAATTTGGTTTGGATTAGTTAAATAGTGATTTTTTTATACTTTAAAATACAATTTCATACATTTTCAACCCTTAAAAATCAATTGTTATGAGTGCTATAGGTGAAAATAATTTTTTGCCAAAATTTTGCAACTTTTCAACTTTTGAAAATCACCCTTTACAACATTGCAGTTTTTATAAACTAATTTAATAGATGTAAATTGAAAAAAGTAGAATTAAATACAAAAAAATTTATCAACATAAAAAGGCACCATATATTCTTATACATTTACATAAATAGTTGAAAATATTTACATTTATAGGTAAAACAATTATAATATTAATTTTATTCGTCATCAATTACATCTTCATCGTGATCTATGTCATCCTCATCTTCTTCAATTATTGGTGGACTATTATTGCACCCTTCACCTGAGCATCCACAACAAGTAGAGTTACAGTATAAACCAACTTTTCTGCACCCACATGAAACGCGGCATTATTTTTTGCGTTGGTAAAAAAATAATTTTCAAAAGTTCATCGGGTGCAGGTGTTTGTTCATGGGTACGGGTAATACCAAACCATCTTTGGAATACCATCCCCAATCTGTTGCTCTGATATTTTCATTGCCAAACCATAGACATATGAGCAGATGTTTTATTCTGTTGCATGCGATTTCAAAATAAGAACGCTTAAAATTTCGAGTGTATAACGCCCAACTACCTAATATACCGGTTTTGTGGATTAATATGCTCCGAAATGTACTGTACTATACTAATGGAATTTTCCGAAAAAAAATTAATTGGTTTTTTTAACGTATTTCCTTCATTTTTAACGATAGAGTGTTTCTTCAAAAACAATTTTGTAGAGGTTTTTAAGAGCTATAAGGATCTGTGAATTAAATCTTTTTGGAACCCTTGGTTTTTAAATGGGGTGAGTTTAAAGGCCTCGAAAAAGATGGTGCTTGATCGTAAATCGATGCTTTAAACGACTATATCTCGCCAAATATTCATTGTACAACAAATCTAAATAAAGGAAAATTCTAGTCATTAAAAAAGCTACTATTTAGTACATTTTTTTTCATATATTCAGTATTTTCGGAGATATTTAAAAAATGAGGGTAAAAAATATGAAATTGTAAATCGTTTCTCGCTTTATGCTATACTTTTTCTGAAACTAAGCATTTTAAATGGGTGTAACTTCTTGGACGTATTAACAATACATGTACAAAGACAATTGCAGAAGGGTGAAGATCGATTTTAATTATGCGGGTGGTTAGGGGGTTGTTTTCATTGATTTTTTCGTAAAAAATGAGGTATTGACCTTATTTTTATCATAACTCACTCAATTTTTGAGCTAAAGTCTTTTTTTATGATAGGTCTATTTATGCTCTTTAAAAAAGGTTCTTTGAGTTTTCCTCCAAAAATGCATCATTTTCCCGATATTTCACTTTGAATCTTTCAAATTTGGCATTTGAAGAAAACCGCTGAACATTGATAGGCCGTATTTCGGTTCCTGTTATAGCGCAAAAACATTTTAAAAAATGAATTGTATTTGTCTTTTTAAAAGGTACAAATTTGTTCTCTATAATTTTTTTGATAAAATGCACCATTTTCGAGTTATTCGCGAAAAAGCGAATAAAAACGTCGATTTTTTCGTCTAAAAGTTGTTACTTTCAATCGCGAATAACTTGAAAAATATCAGTTTTACAAAAAAAATGTATAGAACATTTTTTGTTTAGAATCACTTTTTTAATCGAAACCTCTAGTTAAAACGTAAAAAAAAATTCACCTCCGAGATGGGGTGGCAACCATCCCCAAGGCTTTGGCGTACTTTGGTTCGATATAGATTTTGATCCTTGGCTATTATCTACCTTCTGTTAAAATTTCAAGTCAATCCACGCAGGACGAAAAAATTGCGAGGTAAAATGCTTCATTTCCTGGACTATAAGTGGCTTGACAGCATAATAAAATCGTAGATTTATGTGTAGCTTTCAATTTTTATGATTTCAGAATCCAGCAGCCCGCTGAAGTATTGGATTTTTATAATATAATTATTTGACAACCTTTTGTTGGTCAACCACCTACAGCAGAATTGAGTCTAAATACATAATATTTTATATGTTCCGAATTTATTTCGTTCAATCTGTATATAAATATATATAAACAACAAAGTTTATTAGGGCTGCAGTCAGAAGTTTGGCCGTGATGTTACAGAAACACTCTTTTGACTTTTGGTCTAGCTTTCGGAATTGTTTAATTCCTTTTTCAAGACACTGTAATTAGAACAATGTGTAAATATTTACAATATATCACAAAATGTCAGTGTACTTACTAGTCGTTGAGATTATTTGTAAAAAGCTATGACACTCAACATTAATAACAAACGTATAAAATATAACTTATAAAGTAATGGACAAAATACATTTTAAAATTTAGTTAAAAATAGTAAAAATTAGTTTGCTACATCTTTTAATGGTGTGTTTTACATGATCCATAGAGAATAAAAAAAAAACAAAAATAGTAGGATTAAAAATTCATTATAAGTTCTTCATATTTTATTAATAGATAGTAATGTATTAAACCTTTGTTGATGGTATGCAGCCTGTTTAGCATGCAGGTGTATTATGGTGTGTATATGTACAAGTAAGTCTTTATGTCATTTTTGATGTTTAGTCAGTAAATAACAATAAATGTTACTCAGTTTGTCTATATCAGCCTTTTTATTTATACAAGACGTATTAGATTTTATTAAACACATTTCCAAGAAAACACGTTTAGAATGGTTATTTTCCCTTGCCAATTTATTGTATTTTGTCCATTACTTTATAAGTTATATTTTATATGTTTGTTATTAATGTTGAGTGTCATAGCTTTTTACAAATGATCTCAACGACTAGTAAGTACACTGACATTTTGTGATATATTGTTAAGTAAAGTTTGTTTCTGTAACATCCCGACCAAACTTCTGACTGCAGCCCTAATAAATTTTGTTGTTTGTTTAAATCGACAGTCACTAATATCCAATATTCATTATATATATATATATATATATATATATATATATATATATATATATATATATATATATATATATATAGGTATATATATTATATTCAATTTATGTACAAGTTTGGTATACATTGGTCTTTACAAACTATTGTTTTAGCTTCTTATTTTTAAACTGCTTATGTGTTAAGATAGCAATTTTATGCCTTTATAAAAAAAATCTTTTTCAGGAATGACCATATTTTTATCCATCCATTCCTGCCTAATTATATATTTTTTAAATAATTTAAAGGTATTCCGAAATTAATGAATAATTTACAAAATTATCGGAATCCAATGCTTCCTTGGCTAGTCTATGTCTACGTTTTTTCATTACGGATGATCCCATAATGAGCTTTAATTCAAAACAAACTTAACTATTTTTACTTCCTCGTACAGATATTTAAAATTGGTTAATATATTTGGTAAGATATAATTAATATTAGTATTAGTAGATATATTTAAAAGTTTATATAAAACACCTATACAATCCGATCTTAGTAAAAATTTTTGTGTATTAAATAAATTAGTTTGAATATACACTGCACCCCAAAATTAACGCATAATTTTAAAAACCCTGGTAAATTAAATAATTTTAATGTTTCGATTTTTGTGCTAATATATTATCGTTACCCTCGGTATATTGTAAAATTTATCGACAGAACGGTAAAAAACGCTGTTTTTATCATTTTTTTGCAAAAAATTAAAAACATGCTAATTGTGCTTCATTTTATTTCGAATTTAGTTGGGTTTTATTTCATTGTGTTGAACGTTCAAAGGGGTTTTTCAAGTTTATTAAGTGTTTTTTCTTTGAAATGAACCACCCGCAGCAAGAAAATCGAAATTTGTCAGAAAGTGACTGTTTTAGAATCGTTACTCTTCGCGAAGAAGGATACACTCAAGTAGAACTCGCTGAACGTTTTAACGTCACCCAGTCAACAATTTCAAGAGTGTTAACACGTTTTTCTGTAACTGGAAGTAACTCGAGAAGACCCGGTCAAGGCCGTAAAAGGGTTACAACTCCTAATCAAGACCAGTTTTTGACACTTTGTACACTGAGACAAAGGTTTGTTTCCAGTACTTCTCTACAAAATGAATTTATAACTTTAGAATCAGCCAAAATACAATTAGAAGAAGACTTGCCGAAAACGACCTACACTCTGGAAGGGCACCAATTGGCCCATTATTGACCAGAGACCATAGAAGGCAAAGATTGAATTTTGCTCGTGAACATGTTGATTGGAATAATGACGATTGGGGAAGAATATTGTTCACCGATGAATCCAGGTACTGTCTTTTTTCTGATGACAGGAGAAACCGAGTGTATAGAAGGCCTGGGGAACGCTACGCACAGTGTAACACCGTAGGGACTGTACAGTATGGCGGCGGCTCGGTAATGGTATGGGGTGGGATTAATTTAGAGGCTCGTACGGAATTAGTTAAAATAAATCACGGTCGGCTTACATCGCAGAGGTATATAACAGACATTTTAGAAGAGCATGTCGTGCCATTTGTACCATTTATTGGGGATAATTTCATGCTTATGCAAGATAATGCCAGGCCACACACGGCAAGAATTGTGCAGCAGTATCGTCAGGAGGTTGGAATTCCTTCCATGGATTGGCCTGCGAGAAGTCCTGACCTTAACCCAATAGAACATGTTTGGGACATCATAGGCAGACGACTACGACAACTACCTAATGCACCAAACACATTAGATGAACTGTTTTTGCGGTTGGTTGAAATTTGGGATCAAATTGATCAAGAAGAAATCAGAACGATTATTCTCAGTATGAGAGATCGTTGTCAAGCAGTAATAAATGCCAGAGGAGGCAATACTCGATACTAGTACACGGTAGTAGTATTTTCTTCAACTTTAAAAACTTTTTCTTCATTAATTTATGATGTTAGTTTGTTTAGATCAGTTCGTTTAGATGTTATGATTTATGTTAGGATGTTATATTGTTAATTTCAATACATTTTTTGTAAAAAAAGAATAGTTTTATTTAAGATGTTCTAAAACAACCATAAAGCAGAAAAGAACAAACAAAATTTTTTTTATTACAACTCAAAATAAGAATTTTAAAATTATGCGTTAATTTTGGAGCGCAGTGTATTTTAATACTTCTAATGTAGCAAGTGGTACAGCTAAGTAACTTGAAAATTCATTCGGAAGTTTTTTAGTCTGGAAATAGTTTGTTTAAGGTCCAAAAATGCACAAGACGTTTTATCGTCTTTTTTAGATGCATCTGTACATATATGATAATTTTGAAAATCATTAAACATCACATTTCTTAACGACTTGGGATAATTAGAATAATTAGGCACATCAGCTAAGTTGTTTGTATATCGGTAACAGTTTGTTTTTATTCACATTGTCTTTATATTGTAAGCAGTCTTGATATGATTTACATAAAACCAGTGAATCTGATTTCTTTCAATACTTATTAGTTAAATCCATTATAATTAGGTTGTGAACTTTAATAACGACTAATATTTTTAGACAAAATTTTCCGCAAAAATTTATTACAGAGATACATATTTTTTCTTAGCTGTAAAGGCAATTGGCAACATTCTACATGAAGAAGTGAAACTAGTGTATTTTTAAAGGCTTCAAGTGACAATATTAGACATTTATTTACTAAATTATCTAAATTTTTTAGGTTGAAGGCTGCTTGAGAGTATAGAAATCATCCGTAATCCAAAACTGATCTGATAGGCTTCCCAGTTGTAAGAACTTACAGCTCTTAATAAACTTTGAATGATGCAATATAAAAGTTATAAAAAAACTTACCAGAATGTAAGATTCGTAGCATATACAAACAACGTTAAATAAAATGATATGACATGAATTGCAAAAGACATTAAAAATGTTTGTTTAAAAATACACTTAAAAGTTAATGAATACGTTACAAAGTTAAAACATAAAATGTAGGACGACATGTTGAACAAAAAAACAGTCGTCTTTGCAAGTTTGATTTCAATCACATTTCATGAGCAGAAAGAGACAGTGGGAGGAACCATTGTTGTCTAAATAGTTCGATGAAAATACAAAAAACAACTTTCAAACTGATGTCTAACAAAATACCGTTTGTAATTTTTGAGTACTAACTCTATTACCAACTTAAATTGAGTTGGAAATTTAAAAATGTTCATTATAACAAACAATAAAAAGAATAGTATTTAGTAAATAGATTTAGAAAAAACAAACAACCAAAAACAAAACTGAACTCATCTGAATAATAACTGAAATTAGATCAAAACAATTTTAGCAATTAATAAAGAAATTTAAGAAACAAGACAAGAAAACTTTGAGATGCATAATAGCTCAGTCAAAAGTCAAAATAAAATTGTAAATTTTGCTAAGATTCTGGATCTCAGATTATCTCCAACATGATCTTAACCTCTTACGGAATATTTTTGTAGAAAATTCATATATTCTAAGACTGATTAATAAATTGATTTTTAATGTTCCTTTTGTTAATAGAAATAACTTTCTTACTATTTCACAATCAGTGCCCTCAGCACAAAATATTTCTGCTCCAACAAGTGTGTATTTTTATGCCCTTCCGTATATTCCAGAACTAACCGTAGAACTCACTAAAATTTTCAAAAAATTTAAGAACATCAAAATAGCTAACAGGAACATCAAAACCATACGTCAGCTGTATAGTAAAATAAAACTGCCCCTAACTACTTTAGAGACTACAGACAGATGTTGTTTATTGCATTCAATGTACTGAATGTCGATCCACGTACATTGGTGAAACTGGAAGAAATCTGTCTAGTCGTATCATTTCTCATAAGAGTGACTGTAGATTAAAGAAACCTACTTGTGCTTTGGCAGAACATACTATCGATCTAGACCATAAAATAGATTTCAACAACGTAAAAATATTAGCCAGAGAGAAAAATAAATTTAAGAGAACATTCTTAGAAATGGTACATATCAGCAAGTGTGATAATAACAATCTGAATAAAAGATCTGAGATCCAGAATCTTGGCAAAATTTACAATTTTATTTTGACTTTTGACTGAGCTTTTCTGCATCTCAGAGTTTTCTTGTCTTGTTTCTTAAATTTCTTTATTAATTGCTAAAATTGTTCTGATCTAACTTCAGTTATTATTGATGAGTTTAGTTTTGCTTTTGATTGTTTGTTTTTTCTAAACCTATTTACTAAATACTATTCTTTTTATTGTTTGTTATAATGAACATTTTTTAATTTCCCACTCAATTTAAGTTGGTAATACAGTTGGTAGTACTCAAAAATCACAAACGGTATTTTGTTAGACATCAGTTTGAAAGTTGTTTTTTGTATTTTCATCGAACTATTTAAACAACAATGGTTCCTCCCACTGTCTCTTTATACTTGTGAAATGTGACTGAAATCAAACTTGCAAAGACGACTGTTTTTTTGTTCAACATGTCGTCCTACATTTTGTGTTTTAACTTTGTAACGTATTCATTAACTTTTAAGTGTATTTTTAAACATAAACATTTTTAATGCCTTTAGCAATTCATGTCATATCATTTTATTTAACGTTGTTGGTATATGCTACGAATCTTACATTCCGGTAAGTTTTTTTATAACTTTTATATTGCATCATTCAAATTTTACAACACAGTAATTTTCATTGTAGACCTTGATAAAGGTGGCAAACACCCACCGAAAGCTTGGATTCAGAATAAATAGTACGCCTTAGCAAAGCTCTAATTTTTATTGACTACCCCACCCAAAAAGAAAAAAGTATTTACATATTTTCCAAACTAGTGTAAAAATTTTTGGACTACATTGTCTTTCTTATATATATATATATATATATATATATATATATATATATATATATATATATATATATATATATATATATATATATATATATCAATGATGGCGACCTTCTGGTCTGGAAGTGCGTAAATCTCGACCCACTTAGTAAAGTAATCCATTACTACCAACATGTACTTGCCTCCATTTTCACTTTCTGCAAATGGCCCAGTAATGTCCAAAGCTATTCTTTCATTCATTTCTTTCCAACATTATATTGTCTCATAGGTGCTCTCCTTTTTCGGTAAGGTACGTTACTCGTAGCACAAAGAGTACATCTCTTACGCTAGTCTTTTTCGTCGTCGGAACTGTTCATCCAATAAAACCGTTCCCGAATTCGCTGAAGGGTTTTCTTTACACCAAAATGCCCTCCTGATGGACTGTCGTGTAACTGACGAAGTTCTTTGGCTATTCTGCTCTTTGGGATCACCAACTGTATTCTCTGAACCGTCATAATTTTCCAGGACTTATTTGAGAAAGCTATCTTCCATGATAAATGAGTCCCACTGGGCCCAATACGTCTTAACTACTGAGCATAGGTTTGATATTTCTTACCAAGGTAGTCGACTGTTTTCCTCTTTCTATTTTCGAATTTTCTGTAGAACTGAATCTCTCTCTTGTTCTTCCCTTATCTTAGTAGGTGTCGAGTCGTCATTGACCATCGTTGTTTTTAGCACTGCTGCTTCCTTGGATTCCGTTTTGTTGCAGTGGGAACACTCTGCTGAGCACGGCCTTCTGGGCAGAGAATCAGCGTTTCTGTGGCTAACTCCGGCCCGGTGCTCAAATTTTGAAATCGTATTCTTGGAGTCGTTGAACCCTTGAAAAAGTTGAATGCAGAGCACGAATCCAGGAGGAACTGTCTGAACCTTTTAATACAAATAACGGGCTACGTCAGGGAGGCCCACTCTCCTGTATACTATTTAATCTAGCTCTGGGAAAAGTTATACGTACGTCACAAATCACAACTACCGGTTCAATATATAACAAATCTGTGCAAATCCTAGCATATGCTGATGATATCAATATTGTTGGGAGAATGGAAAACGCAGCACGAAAGGCGTAGGTAGCAATAAAGGAACCGGCTACAAAAATGGGTTTAATAATAAACATTAATAAAACGAAATACATGAAAATAGGTCCGCAACCACAAATACGAAGGCCACTTGTTATAGAAAACGACGTCATCGAAGCAGTTATCGAATTTGTATACCTGGGATCGCTCGTCAATACTGAAAATGACCCTACCGCAGAGATAAACCGCAGAATTTGCACGGCTAATAGATGCTATTTTGCCCTTAATCTCCTTTTTAAATTTTTAAATCTACAGTTATATCAAGAAATACAAAAGTAAAACGCTACAAAACAATAATACGCCCAATCCTAACATATTGTTCAGAAACTTGGACTTTAACAAAAAGCAATGAAAACATGTTAGGATGTTTCGAAAGAAAACTACTGAGGCGAATCTATGGAGCGGTAAATGAAAATGGTGTCTCGAGAAGACGATACAACTTCGAACTCTATAGAATATAACAGGAACCAGATATCGTAAAACACATTAAGATAGGACGTCTGAGGTGGACAAAGAAGAAGAGGAAGACCCAGAACAAGATTCCTAGGTAACATAGACCAAGATATGAGAAATATGGAAATACGTGCTTGGCGGAGGAAGGCGATGGATAGGGACGACTGGAAGAGAATTATTGGGGAGGCTAGGACCCACACAGGGTTGTAAAGTCAAAATGATGATGATGATGATTCTTGGAGTCGTTAGATCCATCTCGCTATCTGACCGTCTGGATTTTTAAACTGCATCAACCACTTTAGGGCGGCATGGTCGGTTCGGATTAAAAATTGTCTTCCATAGAGGTATAGATAGAAGTGCTCTACTGATTTCACTACTGCTAGAAGTTCTCTTCTCGTGACGCAATAATTTCGCTCAGGTTTTGAAAGACCTTTACTAAAATATTCAAGAACTCGTTCCTGTCCTTCTTGAATCTGAGACAGCACTCCTCCAATTCCCACATCAGTTGCATCTGTATCTAAGATGAACTCTCCTTTTGGCAGGGGATACCTTAAAATTGGTGCTGTTATTAAATGCCTTTTCAACATCTCAAGGCATTTTGGCAGTCTGTATCCTAGCGGTAATCTTTTGCTTCCTCTGTGAGTCGCCTTAATGGCTTAGCGATATCTGCAAACTTCTTAATAAACCTCCGGTAGTAAGTACATAGTCCAAGAAAACTTCTCACTTGATGTTTGTCAGTTGGTTCTGGCCATTCCTTAATGGAATCGATTTTTCCCTTATCCACGGCCACTCCTTCTTTACTAACTATATGACCCAGATAATTGACTTTACCTTGAAATATCTGGCACTTCTTGGGGTTTAACATCAATTGGGCAGCTTTAAGTCGATTAAAAACGTTTTCTAAATTCTTTAGATGGTATTCAAATGTCTCCCCCAAGATGATTATGTCATCTAGATAAACCAGGCATGTTTTTCAAGATAACCCTCTCAACGAATTTTCCATAAGCCTCTCAAATGTCGCAGGAGCATTACAGTGTCCAAATGGCATAACGTTAAAATGTCACAATCCAGATCCTGTGATGAAGGCTGTCTTTTCTTTATCTACTGGGTCCATTTCTACCTGCCAGTATCCAGACTTCAAATCCAAATTAGAAAACAATTTACTTCCAGGCAATGTGTCCAATATGTCGTTGATACAAGGCAGAGGATAACTCTTTCTTGGTAACGTTGTTCAGCAAACGGTAATCCACATAGAACCTCGACGTTCCGTCTTTCTTCTTAACTAGGACCACCGAAGAGACCCATGGGCTCGTAGAAGATTCTATCACCTTGTCTTTCTTCATTTCCTGAACAATCGTTTCAGCTTCCTCTCTTTGTGCCTGTGGTAATCGTCGAGCTGTTTGACGAATTGGCTTAGCATTACCAGTATCAATTTTATGCTTAACAACGGTAGTTCTTCCCGTCTTTCCTCCTTTCGGTACGAAAATATCACGATACTGCCGAAAAAATTCTCTTAATTTCCTTTTCTAATCTGATTTAGAGACTATCCAGCAACTGCAACCGAATTTGTTGTTGGAATTATCAGATGTTGTCTTCTAACGGATTATGGATGTCACAGGTACACAAGTTCCTACTTTTGTCTCTTTGTTGATAGTCACTGGATAGTCATTGACATTGATAAGTCTCACATGTATTTCTTTAGCCGAAATCACCAATTCCTGTCCAATTATGATTCTTCGGCCAACCTCGTCGCCATGGTTCCAAGGCTCCATCATAACAGGTGTTCCTTCGTCCACAATTCCCTGTAACCGCGCTACTATGATCGTTTCACTTCTCGCAGGCACGACTGTATAGCCTTTTTACCTGTTGTAACGATAAGACTACCAAAGAGAATTGAAGTAATATTGTGAAAATAATACTTGAATCAACCATGGGAGCTTATCGTCTATACCTTGCCTAGGTCAGTATCTCAAGGGTGAGTTCTTCTTGTCTTAAAATAGGGATTGAACCTGAGTTCTCAGTTGATAGCAAATAAAACAAATTTTAACCAAACATATTTATTTAAAAGAAAAAAAACACAATAATGGACCCTGCCAAAGCTTAACAATTAATGAAATACTTATTGCTTTGTTCGATAGCTACTTGTGTGTCCTAGCTGCTAGGTCCTAAAATGGAATGTTGTAGGTTGGAGAGCTGCAGTTACACGTGGTCCTATGGTTTTATGTGGTCAATAATCCCAGTAAAATGTAGATATTTCCAATCAAATTGTGAATATTCCCAATAAAATGGTATATTCCTGATAAAAGCTCTAAATATTCCTAATGAAACGGTATATTCCCGATAAACTAAAACAAAATGAATAGTTTTGCATTAGACACACATCAAGAAAAAAGGTTTAACTTCCTTGCCATCTTACAAAGTTACAATTACAGAAATAGCGTATGGCAAGGATAAAATGAAATATGATTGTTACTATGATTGTTATTTAAATTCTGTTAGAGTCCTAATGCATATATAAAAAAACAATGTGCTTTGGAAAGAAAGTAAGGTTACAAGTGTCAGAAATGTGGGCAGAATTATAGAATAAATATGACAATGAAAGTACTTAACCCAAGAGAATTTGTAGACCATAAAATGAGTCTAATTATAATTTCTGCCTTCTTTTATAAAGTCAAAATCAGACAAAAAATAATCCCACCACGTTAGAAGTTGTTTTGACAGAAAGTGGGAAACTACTTGAAGTTAGCACATATGTCATAGGATGTTGCTATTTCATGAAACTAACTTGTCTGTCAACACAGAATACAAAGAGAGAGGGCGAACATTTATTCTACGTGACAGAAAGAGAGAGGAAATAATGACAGAGGAAGAAATGAAAACAGGGAAAGAAATATAGAGGGACAGAGAGAGCGCCAACTACTTTTTAAATAAAAAAGATAGTAAAAATTAACTGAAGATAAACATCATCATCATCATCATCATCATCATCATCATTTGGCTCTACAACTCTAGGTGAGTCTTGGCCGCGTTTACTATTTCCCTCCATTGTTGTCGGTCCTGAGCAGCTATTTCCCACTGCTGCACTCCCATTTTACGTAGATCACTGGCCACTGCGTCCTTCCATCTCTTTCTTGGGCGGCCAACTGACCTTCTGCCATCGGGTCTTTCCCAGAATGTGGTGTTCAGAAGTCTTTCGTTATTTGACCTTAGGACGTGGCCCGCCCATCTTATTCGGTTTGCTTTAATGTAACGGACTATGTTTTCATCTCCATATATTGACTGGAGTTCATTATTGTGTCTTCTTCTCCACTCTCCTGTTATTTCTTCTCTACAAGGCCCATAGATAGTCCGCAGTATCTTTCTTTCACTGAAGACTAACTGAAGATAAACAAATTAATAAATTAATAAAGAAATTAAAATGAAATAATGATTTAAATATAAATTAATAGAGATGTGACGTTTATAACGTTACACTGTAACGGTCCGAAGTCGCAACCTCGTTGGTAACAATTTCTTTCGGCTGTTTCTAACTGTCGGGCGTATAATGGTTTTGGTCGCTCCGGTATCCACCAAAAACGTATGCCTTTTACCATTTATTTCTCCATCTACATATACACTATCTTCACGATATTTCAAAGAAGCTATTAGTATGAGAGGTTCTTTGGAAAAGTTCTGGGTCGAAGGTGACCCGTTCTAGTTTTCCTGATGATGAGTTTATTGATTTGAGTCGTACCTAGGGTGCTTACAGAAACTTCGTACGTATTCTATTTCGCCACAATTCCAGCATCTTAGGGTCGTCGTTTTCTTGTATGTAATACTTTTCATCATATTAACGAGCTGGTGAAGTTTATCTTCATCTCCTTCCTCTTTTACAGTCCTAAATTAACTGTACCCGCCAGAGGCCTGAGTAGCTGACTCGTATTCGAGGGCGGCTGATAAGACATCAACCAGCGTCTTGTGACGGGCTAATCGCAGTGTTCTCTGCATTTAATGATCACGAAGACCATTAATAAACGTTTGAACGGCCAACTTTTTCATCATGTCTTCGGGAGCTGTTTAATAAGCATATCCAACAGCTCCCGAAGGGAAGGGTACTAATCTGGCACTATCTACCTCATATTCTTGAAGAGCCTCATCTTTCTTTTGTCTTCGATTTTTAAGCTGCGACTGATATACATGCTCCAAATGTTCGTGGCCATATCGCATATTTAACCTCTTATTGAGTTGTTCGAAATCATCCGTCTTCTCTACGGCTATGGTCTGAAGCACATCTAAGGCATCTTCTCGAAGAGCGATAGTCATATTTACAGCCTTTTCTTTTTCAGACCATCCCTTCGCTCTTGCAGCTGATTCGAACTGTTTCGTGTAGTTGTTCCATGACGATTTTCCGTGGAAAGTTGGGACTTTGACATGAACAGAACCTCCACTTCCTTCAAATTTCGAGATGACAGCAGCATGTTTGTGTTCAAATATATAAGTTGGACTAAATCAGCCTTTTTCCGGTAGAAGCTAATTCTGTGTCCTCAAAATTTCTTCTTAAATTCGTAACTGTGACCTCATAAGTCGTAGTCATTTTCACAATTTATTTTATATCTTCCACTTTTGAAACCAAATGAACTGTCCTTAGTTATCTAATTTATTGTCTTTATTTATTTTAAATGTCTATATTTATTATTACAATTTATATTCGATACAATTTTATTTTCGGACTGCTTGATTTTCAATACAATGTTTTATATATACCAAAAAACCGCTAGACTGGAATTCCGGCGACCCCCTGGAACATACTAGAAGGTCACGCCAGGTCGACAGGTTTTTTATCGGAGGGTCAAGCCCGTGGATTTTTTTGGAAAACACTCGAATGAAAAAGGATATTTACAGTTTAGATGTTATGAGTCATTATTTATCGTAACACTATTCACCAGAGGCTAAGAAAAGACAAAAAATTATTTTTGTCTTTTCTTAGCCTCTGGTGTTCTTTTTATAACACCATAAAAAAAAAACAGAAAATTGGGTTAATTCGGCTACATCATGCGTAATGATAAATACCGACTTCTACAATTGATTCTACAGGGCAAGATTGAGGGTAAGAGAGGCCCTGGATGTAGACGTATATCCTGGCTGGCCAATCTTAGGAAATGGACTGGTCTAACGTCAACTGATCTATTTCGAGCTGGTGTGAATAGAATAAGATGGGTTAATCTGGTCGCTGGAGGATAGGCACATTTAGAAGATGAGAGAACTGTAACCAGATTCAAGACCACAACTGTCAATTTAAATGCATATATTGTCAGAAAATTCCAGTATATTAATGTTCCTGAATTGATCTGTTAGCTTTTCTAGGTCAAAGGTATAGATTGAGTACAATATGTACTTAGAACGCTGCCTTGAAGTAATCCTAGACTTGTTGTTCTTGTAACTAAAATTTCTTCATTTACGGTTAATTATGCGATTACGATAATTTTATTAGTTTTCTAGAAAATTCACAACTAAATCCAATTCGCACCGTTTGTTGATGTAGAATTACTAGATTTACTTTATCGTAAGCTCATTCAATATCCACAAATATCGTTATGATAGAACGATTTAATGAGAAGGAAATATTTCATTCAGTGACTAGATGAGTAAGTAATATTTTCTATTGGGAATGAACATTTCTAAACCCAAACTGATATTTTGGTAGTTTAAGGTGGGATTCTAGCCTTAGAGCTAACATTTGCTCAAATGTTTTACTATACAGGATGCCAGTAATATACCTCTGTATAATTCTGCTAGATTTGGATCTTTTTGCTATTTCAACATTGGAATCGTAATGTATTTCTTCCAATCTTCTGGATACTGCGTAGCTTCCCAAATATTATTTATTATTTCTAACAAAGTAATATTGCAGGACAATGGAAGGTATATAACATTGTATATGAATGTTATTGATACCAGCTGTATTTTTGTTTTTTTTTTTAATACTGTTTTGCTATTTTTTAAGACTAAATTTCTTTAATAGACTGTCTATTACAATTTTATTGATATTTTCTATTTCTAAGAGTGTAAACTGCTTCTTCTTCTTCAATCCTGGTGGCGTGAATTGGTTTATAAAGTTTGTTGTCCACTCCCCTGCTACTACTTTACTGACTGGTTCTTTAGAATTATTTTTTAATTTACTAACCTTTGTCCATAATTGTTGATGTATTTTTATTTATTGAAGTACAAAAATTCCCTTAAGATTCTTTTTTGCGCGTTTATATTAGTTTTTTACAGAAAGCTATTATTGTTCTTTGTAGCAAATATAATTTTCTGCATTTGAGTCTTTTTTTTATTTTAGCATCTTTTCGATTTTATATTATAAGTCACATTCTTTATTCCACAAATTTCGAATTGATAATTTGTTTCTTTTATGGTATTGAATGTTCTGCTACTTTGTTTAATTCTGCTATTTTATCATATCCTTTTATATTATTTTGATTATTTCCGTCTTTAATATTCTAATGACAAATTTGCTTTGTTTAAGTTCCATCTGTTTTCATTTTTTTAATAATATACATAATTAATACTTTTGATTTCTATTATTATAGAAAAAAGATCCTAAAATAGTTATTTATGTTTGCTATTTGCTTATTGTAACCAAATCAGGAGATACAATAGAAAGGTCTATTGCCGACTTATTCTTTTGATTTAATGAAGGAATGAGAGTTTCCGCGCCGTTATTAAGAAAAACCGTTGGTATTTTCAATTGCTGAAACTAAATTAAGGACTGCTTTATCAGTAATATTACAACCCACACTCGATAGTGACAATTATTAAAGTCTCCCGCCAAAAGAAAAGGTTTTTCTATGATTTAGCAATGATCAACTTCTTTCAGGTATATTTAATTACTACGGTTTGGCATATATCGAATAAATATTTATTGAAAATAAGCTACTTACTTTAACAACTAGAGAGACAGTCATTAAACCTTCAATACCCTTAAAACTCTTTGTATTGTTATCAGCAATATTTTTCTTCAGAAGAATATCTACACCACCATATCCATCCCCTCTATCTGAACGAAACAAATGATACCCATTAAAATTTGGTTTCAAATGTTTCTTTATCCAAGTTTCGCGTAAAATACTCAAATGAATATTATTATCAAACAAAAATTTTTCTTGTAACTCTTTATTGTGTATTAATGACCTTATATTATACTGAAGGATATTGAATTTAACCATCTGTCGTTTTCTTTAAATCTTTTATTAGTTTATTTAGTAACATTTAATTCTCTGGGGATTGTAAATTCTTATTTATTAAAAGTTCTTTAAATGAGATTAAGATAATTCTTCTTCTTCTTTGAGTACCGTGCCCAAGTTTTAGGCGTGGGTAGCTTCCATGACGATTTGCCGATATTGTTCTGCGCGGCATGTAATAATTCATCTGCTGATAAGCCAGTCCATTGACAAAGGTTTAGGAGCCATGAGTATTTCTTTCCACCAATTCTTCTTCTTCCGTCGATCTTTCCGTTGAGTATCAACTGCATTATCTGCTTCCTCTCGTTATATGCCCCAGATATTCGAGTTTTCTCTTTTTTATTGTCTTTATTAACTCACCTTCACCTTGACCTACTTTTTTTCAAGACTTCTCTGTTTGAAATGTGTTGAACCCATGATATTCTGAGCATTCTACGATATAACCACATCTCGAAGGCTTCTAATTTGTTCATCATGTTGACCTTCATAATCCAGGTTTGACATCCATACAGTAATACAGGATACACGTAACATTTTAGGAACTTAATTCTCAGCTGTAAGTTCAGCTGAGAATTGCTGAGAATAGATTTAAGTTTCATAAATGCTCCTCTTGCAATTTCTATACGAGTTTTAATTTCTTCTTCCGGATTTAGTGTCTCGTTTATCCAACATCCTAGATATTTAAAATGTTTAACTTTTGATATCGGTTCATTATTGATAATTAGTTGTATAGCGCCGAGATCTTGTTTACTAACCACAAGTAACGTTGTCTTTGTTGTATTTATGCTTAATCCGTTATTAAAGCATTCTCTAGTGACTCGATCTATAAGGAACTTAAGATCTTCTATACTTTCAGCCATACTTGCGGTGTCATCTGCATATCTGATGTTATTAATAGTTTCTCCCCCGATTCGAACTCCACATTGCCCTTCCAAGGCTTTGTTAAAAATTATTTCTGAGTAAACGTTAAATAAAGTTGGGGACAACACACAACCCTGTCTAATACCTCTTTGAATACAAATTTTGTCTGTTTCTTTGCCGTCTACCAGAATAGAAGCTTCTTGACTCCAATATAGATGTTTTAAAAGTCTTAGATCTTTATCATCTATTCCAAATATTTCCGGGTATTCAAACAGGCTACCATGTAAATTGGTTTCTGTACTTCCCATGATCGTTGAAGTAGTGTTAGCATTGAGAACAAAGCTTCCCTTGTTCCCAATCCTTCTCTGAAACCGAATTGTTTATTTCGCATTGTGTCTTCACATTTCTGCTTGATTCTATTAAGAATTATTCTAAGAAGTAGCTTGAGAGAGTGACTCATGAGACTAATTAGTCCAAAGTCTTTACATGATGATGTATTAGGTTTTTTTGCAAGTGGGATAAATGTAGACTCCAACCATATTTGTGGCAGTGTTCCAGTTTCGTATATGTGGTTATAAATGTTTGTTAGTTCTAAGATATTGTCGTCGTCTACAAGTTTGAGCCAGTCTGATGGTATTTGGTCAGGGCCTGGAGATTTCCCATTTTTGCTTTGTTTGATTGCTTTCTCTACTTCTGCTTTTAAAATACTGTGTGTGTGTAATACTGTGTGCCTTGTATCCAGGAAGAGCTCTTTTATGTAGTTGGGCCATTCTTTGTTTTTTTTTTTTCGTTTAAGTCGAGAATAATTTTACCTTTGGAGTTTCTCATAAAGTGAGGAGTTCTTTTTCTCTGAGTGTAGGTAATTTAAGTTTTTTGTGTATATTAAATTCGTCATGTTTTCTTTGTAGTTCTTTCATCTCACGACATTTCTTAATATAATAGAGCATAACTTCTCTATTTTAGACTTTTGTTTTTGGTATATTTTGAGATCATACCATTTTTTTTTCTTTTTTTTATTGTCGAATTGTGGACATTTTCTACGATCTGTTCCTGAATGATCTCCTCCACATAAAATAAAAATTGGTTTAAGTACTTGTTTTTCACATATATCCGTTTCCTGATTTTCTCCGCAGTGCCTTTTTAGAGTTCCTCTACTACATTGATTAATAACATGCCCGTATCTCAAATACTTATTACATTAAATGATTCTGGAAACATACACTTCAAATACTTATTACATTAAATGATTCTGGGAGCATACAATTCAATGTTATAAATCAGCTTTCTAGTATATAAATATGTTATGAGTAAATATGCCATATTCCATTTTTCATTTTTTTTTATTTTTCTCAAATGAAAATTCAATCATTTCATTTCATTTTTCTAAAATTTTCGCTATCTGCTAAATTTTCGATTTACCACCTCTGACACCAGCCTGGTATTTTCTTACTATCCTTTCTGCATAATATGGTTCCATTCGGTGACATAGTACTGTGGAAAATAATTTATACGCTGCATTTAGAAGCGTAATTCCTCTGTGGTTAGAGTATTCAAAGATATCCTTTTTTGTGTATGGTGCAAAGTATTCCAATATTCCAATCATTGGGGATTTCTGTGTCCATATTTCTTTTATAAGCTGTTGTAATGCAGCTGGTATCTATTACGCCTGATTTGTTTCCGGAAGTTGTTAATAATATTTACTAACTAAAGGAAGAAGAAAATTCTAGAGTATTTAGTACTAACTATCAGCAAAGTTCAAATGTAACATGCGTGTATATCGGTTGGGTTAGAAATAAAGAAATTTACGACAAACTCATGTTAACAGTAATTGCAAATCCAGAAGATTTATTTTAATAAAAATTGGATTTGTTGAATGTGAGCCAAAGTATAATTGCAAGAATTAAAAAATCAAATAAAGTTAAATTATTAAAATTCTAAGCATACTTTAAAAGATATAATAAAGCTTTGAATTGTGTATTTACTTCTAAGGGGAATTTAAAGTTAGCCGATTTATGATAAGACAAATATCTTCTCTGACAGAGCAACGATTACTCTACAGTTTACATTATTAAAGACTGATAAAGAAATTTCAACCCGAATTTTATTATCCAAACACGAGATCAATATTTATTTAAAACAAATGTAAAATATATAGTATATATATATATATATATATATATATATATATATATATATATGTATATATATATATATATATATATATATATATATTATATATATTAATATATATATATATATATATATTATATATATATACTATAATATATATATATATATATATTATATATATATATATTATATAATATATATATATATATATATATATATATATATATATTATATATATATATATATATATATATATATATATATATATATATATATATATATATATATATATATATATATATATAGAAAGATAGGCGCAGCAAACTGGCAACGGTTGGCAATGGATAGGACTGCCTGGCGTAATAGACTTGGGAAGGTCGAGGCTCTTTCATAGGGCTGTAGCACCATTGATGATGATGATGAATGTAAAATATATGTACATTTATAAATACAGAAGTTGGGTTCTATACATTAGAACATATATATTTTCATGCTATATATATATATATATATATATATATATATATATATATATATATATATATATATATATATATATATATATATATATACAGTGGCGGCTGGTGACTCAAAAATTTGGTAGTTCTGCAGTATTTTTTGGTTTTTTTTAATTCAATATCTTTTAATCGTTGTATTTTACAACGAGGCTTTTAGTTTGATATTTTACACCATAAATTTATTCATTATATATCTATTAAAAAATAATAAAGAACTTGCCGATTTTCTTCTTTTCAAATTGAAGATAAATCCAATTATATCAAAAATAGCAATGGTACATTATGGCACACTAGTAATTGTTTTATAGTTTATGTTTTTAGTAGAATTTTATCGATAAATACGCGAAACTAAGGAATGCAAACGAAAAAACACTACAAACAAAATCGCCACAAAAATAATTGCATTATAGGGTCTTACGAACTAACTACACACAGAGCCAAATATATTATTTTTTTATATAAATAAGCTCGATTCGTCGATTTTTTTTAAAGCAAACTTGTCTTTAATTTTTTCATTAAAGTTTGGTATTTCTTTTATAAGTGTTTTTTCTACTGACAACATGGTTAATGCTACAAGTCGGTCTTCAGTCATGGAATTTCTCAAGAATGTTTTAATCCGTTTTAAACTCGAAAAGCACCTTTTAGCTTCTGCCGTACTCATGGGCACTGTAATTAGAATTTGAAGCAGTTTTACAGTTTCTTGAAAAGGCTCTGTTAAATTATTTACAACATTTATTTACTGACAACATGGTAAATTATTTACTGACAACATGATTAATGCTACAAGTCGGTCTTCAGTCATGGCATTTCTCAAGAATGTTTTAATCCGTTTTAAACTCGAAAAGCTCCTTTCAGCTTCTGCCGTACTCATGGGCACTGTAATTAGAATTTGAAGCAGTTTTACAGTTTCTTTAAAAGGCTCTGTTAAATTATTTTCAATTAAAAATTTTAAAAAAGGTATTGCCCCATTAATGTCTCTACAGTCTCTTCTAAAATAAATAACAGATAATTCAGTCTTCAAGCGCTCCCTATCTAAATTTGGATATGACGCGCAAGTCAGGCTTAAATTATCATCTGGGAAATTATCACAATAATTATCAAATTGCTCAGGATAAAGCAATTAAGTTGGAAGTAGGTGATTTTTAAAAGTAAATCTATCATTTGCACAATTTATGATTATATCACAAACTTCGATAGATGCTCTCCGATGATCTACTGGACTGTTATCCTTCCGTAACCTTTTAGTTGGTAATGGTTCAACGCATAAACTAGAACCTTGGTCAATGGCATCATCTATTGAATTTCTAACTGAATTCATGTATCTTTTGAAATCTGTCACCTTTTTATTGATTTCCAAAGGATCCGTTTTAGTCTTTTGAAGGGCATTATACAAAACGTCTACTTGTGGCATTATGCGATGGAAAAATGTTAACCAAAAAACAAAATTTTGATCCACTAGTATTCTTCGAATTGAAGACGCTGAACTACAGACAGCTGCCTTATCAAACGATTCTTCTATTTCTTCCATACATTTGATAAAAGAAGATCAATGTTCAAACACAACATTAACAGTTCGAATATTGAAGTTCCAGCGAGTTGGAGCGCCATGAGGAATTTTCTTTTAAACGATTTTATCTAAAACTGCCACTCGTTGTGGCGAATTTTTAAAAAAGGTAGGGATTTCATTTAAATTTCCAAAATAAAGTATAACTTGAGAGTTTTCGGAACAAGCCTTAGACATTATTAAATTTAATTGATGCGCGTAACAGTGTACAAAATGAGCAAATGGATATTTTTCTTTGATTCTGGCTTGAACTCATGCGTGCTGTCCACACATGACGGCTGCCCCATCATAACTCTGAGCAATTAGTTTATTATTTGAGTTTTCCAGGATAGGATCCAAAACACTGAAAATGTTTTTGCTTAAAGTATCTGCATTTAATTTTGAAGGTACCAAATATGTCCAAAATCGTTCTACCGGTGCTCCATTTCGACAATATCTAAATACTACAACCATTTGTGATTTTGCTGAAATGTCTGTAGTCTCGTCGGCCATGACAGCTAGATATGGAGATTCCCGAATTTCCTCCAAAATTTTATCCTGGCATAATTCCAACATGCAGTCCAAAATATCATTTTGAATTTCTTTAGAAATGCCCTTAAAATCCGTCGATTCTTCCATGTGTTGTGCTAAAGTTCTATCCAATTCAGCAGTAAAATTTATGAGGCCGCGAAAAATTCCAGGATTGTCAAATGTTTGTGTCTCGTCGTGTCCCCGAAGCGCCAATTCGAAAACACTACAAAATTTTATGCAGTCTATAATTTTTGAGAGAACATACCTATTTTTTGTTACAGCTTCATTGAATTTTTGAATATTTATCCAGTATGCAGAATCTAACTGTTCTTTAATATTCACGGAGCCTAATACAGCATATTCCATTTGATTGTGCAAATCATGCTTAGAAGTTTCGTGCTTTTTTATTTTATCACTTAAATGTACTAAGTCTGTTACACCAACTTGTGTCCATGACTTATCACCTCCAAAGAGTACACAAGGAAAACAGAAAAGAGCGTTTTTTCTGTTGCAGCCATATATTAAACTATTTCTCGTATAAATATCGCAATTAAATTGTCGTTTGTAATTTTTCCCTCGGCTTGATCCTTCTTTTTCGATTTTAATATCCGGCAAAGGACGTCCTTTGCATTTTAATTCTAGTTTTTCGTCATAAGAATATTTAAAGAATCTCTTAACATTAATCAAATTATAAATAACATCCATCTTGAACAGCACTTTTCTTCTCATATACTTAATATAAATACCGAATTACGTGCAGCACAACTTATTTTAACAGTCGTCGCGTCGCGATCACCGATTATTTAAAATTACAATAAACGTAGGTTTGTACACACTAGTTCGAACTGCGACAAATGCAGCTCAAATATCGCTTTCAGTCGTCGCCTGAAAAGTGTAGGCGAGGGGTTGAGCGGGTGTTATCGGGATATCTTTAACAGTTCATAGCTCGGAGTAGCACCGGTCCGGTCAAATAAGTGGGACTTGCTGTCGCCATAAGATGCGACGGACGACAGATTAAAATAAAGGCGGCCATGCACGAAAACTATCTAAATGAATTTAGATTGTATAAGTAGTGATATTTTTTATTTAATTTTCAAAGTAATTTTGGTGGTTCTGCAGCTCCGCAGCACTTATATACCAACCGCCACTGTACGCCACTATATATATATATATATATATATATATATATATATATATATATATATATATATATATATATTATATATATATATATATATATATATTTATATATATATATATATATATATATATATATATATATATACATATATATATAATAGCATGAAAATGTCTAAGGAACAAATCGAATTATTTAATACTTTGAAAGAATTATTGTCGTAAACAAAGTCATTATTGCCAATATGATTCCCAACGTTCGATAATCGGAAAGGGTACAAAATGAAGAAGAAAGAATTATTAAAGAAGAATACATACATTTTACAGGCATACATTTTTTACAAGTTGGAGTTATGCATTAAATTAAGTGAGTAGTTTTTACTAATAAGTTGTCTAAGGACTGTATTAAATTTGAGATCAGTGGGTCAAATAGTATGGTTAACTCCAGATACGGAGGACATATAGTCTTAACAGTATACAATTCCACAGGATATTTTTAATGGGTCATTTGAACCATCATGAATCACATATAAAACAATACTACAATATGTAATAACACCTTTAGAAATTATGCCGTTAATTTTAATGGTACATATGAGTCACAGGTAAGATAAACTTACCACTCAAGGGGGTAAGTTTTTTTGCCAAACATTTTTGTACGGCATATACACTTTAGGTAGGTAATACCTAACGCCGTACAAAAACATTAGCAAGTACTAAGAGCAGGGAAAATTTTTTACTTTCGGAGAACTTTTTCTCCGTTTTGGGTCATTTGACTCAGTACGGCATGTATACATGCTTCGAATCGGTATATATGTCACGGTCAATGTGATAAGTCCGGTCTGTATTAATAATAACCGGTAAATATTAATAATAACCTTAGCAGTTGGTCAATGTGATTAATAATGCCTTTATAATTAAATTAACTGGTTATTATTAATACTCTCCTAACAGCTCTGGTAAATGTAATAAAAACGCATTTTGGGCTTCGCTACTGTTTATTTATGAAACTTGGTAATAAAGTTAAACTTATTAATCAAAAAACCTAACTAGACATGTAATAAGTCAAAACAGACTCGAATTTGGTAATAAAGTTAAACACCTAAAAATAATTTATCAATTAAAAAAACCTAAATAGACTTGTATTTCGACATTCTGTTAGCTTGTGACTGTTTAGCAAGATCTCGAATCTCTTGAATTTTCTTTGAAGTTTTCTCAAGTTCAATGCCATCTTCTTCGTGTCCCTCATTTTCTTCAACTCCAATTGTCTTGTCTTTCCCATTGTGATTGTCTTCCCCATTGACAGCAACTATGGCACATGCATTATATTCTATTAGGCTGTTAGCGTTACCGGAATATTCAATATTCGCTAATTGTGAATGCTCGGTTGTACTGTTAACATCCAAATTACCACAGTGCTTTGATCCATCATCAGCATCATCGGACTCATCTGCTAATATTGCTTCTAATTTCAGTTAAAGTACCAGCAGGTAAGGATGTTTTTAATCCTACTTTAGCCTTACAATCGAATAAAGCTTCGTATGGACTACAGCTAATGCCGGAATAGATAAAGAAACACATCTGTAGTGAGCAGTAAATATACCCAAAGAAAACGAAAGGCTTCCCTGTCAAAATTACATTCTGCTTATGTAGTGGGCCATTGTATGATGTTATTAAGAAAGTTTCATATCCAGATGTGTATTTTGTTAACTTTTTTGTAAACTATTTAAATATTATTAATACTAATATTTAAGTGTTAAAAATAAACCAAATCCTGGTTTGCTGTGGAAATAGATTTCTACAAACCAGTACTGCCAAACTACGAAACTGAAATTTACTACAGAAACCCGTTAAGTGATGTCGCTTGACAGGTTTCTGCACTAAACTCAATGTTGTTGTTGAAATATGGATCACTTAGAGTCATGCCTTTTGACGTTTTTCTGCACTTAAATGTGTGTTTATACTCGAAGAATCAGAATCTGTATTGAAACTCATTTTTGATCAAAATGTCAATTGACGGGTTTATGAAATAATCGATTAAATTATGAAACTGAAGCTGACATAAACAAAATGGCACAGAATGAGGCTCCTGCTATTAATGCAATGCAATCTAAAGTGTTCAAAATTACAAGAGAGGTTGAACCACAGAATAATAAATAATCAGAATGACCACTCTGCTTTAAAAAATAAGTACGCGCATCTCGTTCGCGCAGACGGAATCGGATATGTTTTAAACGGAACCAGTGCTGTTTAGTGACATTTTATCTGGTGTGCATAGAAAAATTAACCCGGTTTAATTTATTTACGGCAACTATAGACATAATATGCACTATTGTATTCGTACTTTTAGTTGAAGTATAGATTAAATTATTTCAAATGTACTAAATTATTAATCTCTAAAAATTTAAATTACAGTTCTGTCGTAGCGTGTCACAAATTTCTCAATTCGAGTCTATGTTTCCGTTAAAAATATGGCGATCGCGTGCTGACAAGCTTCAAAGGCGGCATCTGAGAGTAGGCATTCTGATTGTTATTTATTCTGTGGCTGAACCCTGAAATGGTCTATTGATTGGCCAAAGTTTATATGGGAATAAGCCACAATTATTGGTTGTAATGAAAATGACATTTTTAATTAACTTTGTTTGACATTCCGATTTCTACTCCCGAAATCGCTTTAAAAAAGATTATTATACAAATTCCCAAAAATATATAACCACAGTTTTATTAATGTTTATGTCATTTCAAAATTGACATGCTGGACCTCGAACTTGTAGGCAAATAGCATATAATGGCTGTACAAAATTTGAGGATGGTGTCTTTACCCTAGCAATATCAAATTCTAATTGTTTTGTGTTATAACATGTTTTTATAAAAAACTGTATCGTAATTGTTGTTGAGTAGGTTTTTTGTGTAAAAAAAATAGATTTGGTGTTTATGTGAAAAGTTTGCATATACATTTTGCAGTTAAGAAATTTTGCTTATATATTATCTAGTTGAAAATAAGTGTTATCTGTACAAAGTGTTAGTAGCTCCATTATAACTGATACATTCAGTTTGGTTTGTGTTGTCAGTGTATCATCTCTCTCTAGTTTGTCTCTTAATATTTTTAAAGTTTTCTCCAATGGTACATCAATCTGAGGGTACATTGTCTTTGTGGATTTTTGGAACTCCATATAAGTGTGGTGTCCTGCTGTAGTGTGGTGTTATTGTTGTTCTTTGGTAGTCTGTCAGGTATTAATTTGTGCAATGTTTTATATTGTTTTGTTTTCCAATAGTCCTTTTTTAGTTTAATATAAGGGTCAGTTGTGACGAATTCTTGAATTTTCTCCTAGTATTGGCTTTTGTCTATAATTACAGTTGCGATGCCTTTTTCAGCTGGTAATATTGTTATGGACTCTTCTTATTTTCTTTTAGGGCTTTTATAGCTTTCCTCTTTACTGATTGCTTTTGATTTAGTGTTTTTTTTTTCAGTTCCTTTTGGCATAGTCTATATTCTTCCTTTTCACATGTTGCTAGTAGTTGACAGACTTTTTCAGCTGCACTGATTATGTCTAGTTTAGGAACTTTTGGGCGTGATACCGCATAATTTAGAGTATTGACTTTTACAATTGCGATGCCCTTTTCAGCTGGTAATAATATTATGGATTCTTATTTTCTTTTAGGGCTTTTATAGCTTTCCTCTTTACTGATGTTTGCTTTTGATTTAGTGTTTTTTTTTTCAGTTCGTTTTTGCATAGTCTATATTCTTTCTTTTCACATGTTGCTAGTAGTTGACAGACTTTTTCAACTGCAGTGATTATGTCTAGTTTAGGAACTTTTGGGAGTGATACAGCATAATTTAAAGCTTTCGAGATCATCAGGTTCTCTGTTACGTTGCACTCTTTGATAGATTAACAACTGTTGTGCTGTTAGTATTATGTCTTAGTAGGTTATAGTATTCGTTGTTACTTCATTTTCCAAGAAATTGTTGAATTTGCTAATGTGTTTGGTTCTGTGTGCGTTGTATGTGTTCGTGTATTCTATATGTGTGCAATGTATTATTCTATTAACGTTAGAATTGAATATTTTCTAATAGAGAGAGTTTTCAATATTTAAAATTTCCTGTTTTAAAGAATATAAATTGAACATATGGTATTGAATCCTCTACCTTAATAAGGCTAAATTGGCTCTGTGTAAAAGTTTGTCCAACTTACCTGCTGAAATATGATGGTCTTAAATTCAGGCTCTTGGGGATAATTTTATTGTCTCGACATCGATGTCGGAATTGGATGAAATTCTCTGCATTAGCCAATTTCTTGTACAAAGAATCTAACTTTTTAAAAACTTTATTAATACAAGACTCATACCTGTTCATGTATGGCAAGGTTCTGAAACTAGTTTCGTGGCATAACTAAGTTAAATACTATATTTGTATATTATCTAATATTTAACCAAAGTAGAGTGGGATGACACACTGACAACAAAAACCAAACTGAATGTATCAGATATCATGGAGCTCTTAACATTTTGCACAGATAACACTTATGGAGGCCATACACGTTAGGGTTTGCATAATGGTTTGCATGCATAACCGACAGGTATAACCGACTTCCATATTACACATACACGTTAGGGTTTGCATGCACAGTTTTGCCATTACCTCTTCTGTTAAGCTACGTGACGGTGTGTGCAGGATGCCTACGGTACTTTGTGCGATATATACCTACCAAACTACAATGGACGACAACGATGTTATAGCTGTACTTGGCTTAACACTTATTCTTCAGAAAGAAAAAAAAGAGAGATCGCACTGAATGGTCTAAACGCTGGTTATTAAAAAGAAATAATTTCTCTCACGTAAATTTGATAAATGAATTGAGATTTAAACCAACAGTTAAAAAATTAATTACGAAAATTATTTACGAATATGATGAAAAACTTTATTTGAAACTATTATCATTGATTACTCCGTTAAGGCCTATCCTCGATAATCCTAACGGTAAAATTCAGTGAGCTATCTATTTCAAAAATATCTTTCTTTACAAAAACAAAATCCATTCACGAAGAATATTCTAAAAGTCATCTGGTACTAAATTTTATATTTTTACCTACTTACAATCCCCTATTGTGAAGTCTTGGGTGTATACAATAAAGCGAGCGGGAGGTCTTCTATTCATTGCGATTATGGGGTAATTAGAATAATACGAGTAAACCAGAGTAATATTATTTATTGAATAATTAATTTACAACTTAGCAAGGGTACATACAGGTAACAAATAATCGTCCTGTAAATAATTCATAAATTAAATCACAAACTTTTATAAAATTTTATAACAAAATAATGTATAACAAGATATAAGTGTATTGGTTTTTTTATGTCTTATATTTTCTTTTGTTATTGTTTTTTTGCTGACAAATTGGCTTTTAACGTATATTACAGTTTGATGATAAATATTCTGAAATGGAAAATGTTGAGATGTGGCGAATAAAATCATTCATGAAATTAAAATGAAGGGATTTACGTCTATTAGTGGTGCGATTTATAAAATTAGTAGCTCAAATCGCGGGAGGAATATATGCATTAGTTTTCAAATATTTATTATTTACGATATAATTTCTAAATTGAACCACTTTCACTTCTTTAGGTAACAATGTATCTGTCTTGACAACTAAATAGGTAATTAGACAAAATAACGAATATTATTAATTTCAAAACGGGAGTTTAAAGAATTAGAAGAAGGTAGTCCGGGCCCAGTTAAACAATCAAGTTTATTCCAGTGGAAGCAATCAGGAGGATTGTTTTTCGTTTTGGCTCAGCTGACATGCTCTCTCTAGAACTAGAACCTATGAAACTATGGTAAAAAGCATGCTTTTATTTACACGGTTGTGAAACGAGACGATTAACAGAGACATCGAAGAAAGATATGTCGCTGAAATGGATGCAATAAAGTATGAGAATAGAAGGTACAGTCATGGATGGCATACAATGAAGGCATCTCAAATGGTACGGACATGTCCAATGAATGAAAGACAGTAGACTCCCGAAACAAGTACATCTATGAACAACTACAGGAATCCAGAAGAAAGGACTACCGTAGAAAACACGGATGGAACGAATAAAAAACTCAATGCGCTCGAAAGTACTTAAAGAACAATGGAACAACCGAATTCAATGAAAAATGGACGTCGGAAGACGTTTTATACGGATTATATCATATTACGAGTATAGGTACATTGTTATTATATCATATTATATCTATTTATATAATACATTATATACACGATATTGAAGGAGGTTACAACATAGACAATCAACAAAATCTACATTGTCAACTACATAGTGAAGACCCAACAATAATAGAAGTGTCAAATGCCGTCTTAAAACATAAAGTAAATAAAGCCACAGGAATCGATTAAATCTGCTGGGAAATGTATGAAAAGGTGATGATCAACTTTTTGCAGTAATCCATAAACTAATAGTACTTATATGGCAGAATGAATTGGTACCAGAAGAGTGGCTAAATGAAATAATATGCGTTGCATAAAGGGCTATCAGCTGGATTGTAAGAACTATAGAGGCATTACTCTGTTAGCATCTGCGTATAAAATCTTCGGCAATGTATTGTTTGAAAGACAAACATTTTACAAAGGATATTGTTGATTTACTGCTGCATAATCAACTATACATCAAATTCAAACACATGGGCAGATTCTAGAAAAGTCACTAGAATATAACATAGATACACGTTATGACAGCCTATGACAGTGTTAAGCAATGATAGACTTTGGTTGGGATCCCACCGAAGTTAGTTAAGTTGACCCAACTAACAATGTAAAACGTGAGTTCGTGCGTTAGAATTGAAGGAGAAAACTCCATGTGCTTTGACGTTAATGATGGTATAAGACAGGGGGAGGCGCTGGCTTGTCTCTTTTTTAATGTTGCCTTGGAAAAGGCAACCAGAAAATACAATATTATAATGAATGTAACTATTTTTAATAGAACCATAAGAGACATGGTGCAGTGTTTTACAAGGCTTGCGGACGCGGCAAGTGAATTAGGACTTGTGGTCCTAATTAGAAATGGTAAATGAGGAAAAACCAAATATAGGTTGGTTTTCCAACAGATAATTCAAATTAACAACCATACCTTTGAGCAAGTCAAAGAATTCACTTATCTTGGATCGCTAGTAAACGCAACAAACACGACAAGCAACGAAATAAAACGACGCATAGCAATAGAAAACAGAACTGTTCACGGTCTCCAGAAACATTTAAAAAATAAAAATATAAAACGTGCAGTAAAGCTCGATATATACAAGAACTTTTTGATAAGACCGATTTTGATATATGGGGCTAAAACGCGGATCTTATCTCAAAATGATGAAAGACTTCTTGGTATTTTTGAGAGAAAAATTCTTAGAAAGATTTTTGAGGTCGTAAATGAAAATGGAGTATAGCGTCTCAGAGACTTAGATGGGCTGGACACATTACTAGGATGTCAGATCACGAATACATGAAGAGATTAACATTTTCAAAACCAGAGGGCAGAAGAAGTTAAAAATGACCACGAAGAAGATGGATTGATAATGTGTCAGAAGCGGATTCTAAGGGTCAGAAGATGAAGGGAAGTTGCCAGGAATCAACAGGAGTGGCGATTTCTGTGCGAGCAGGCCAAGACGGATTGTCTAGGCATTTATGATGATGGTTGATGATGATATATACATGGTTAAATACCGAAACCTCGTAAGTCAAAATCTACAACTTTTCAGTAGAGCGAAAAAAACGTCACTGCTTAGTACACGTGTTTTCTTTTTCTACTTTCTTCTCTGATGTAATAATTCGATAAATTTATTTCTGTTGTAATAATTAAGTAAGTATTGAGAAAAAAAATATGTACCAAGCGGCGAAGTTTTTTCGCTCTCCTGAAAAGTTGTAGATTTTGACTTTTGACATTTCGGTATTTAACACACGATATATTGAAAATCAACTTCATATTGAAAAGTTTATTTCCTCTTTCAAGAAATTCTACAATGCGAAAGAAGATTGAATGCAGAGAAGAAAATATTAAAAGTAGAAAAAAATTTAAATCTCTTGCATTACATTAAATCATTAAAAAACGGCTCCGAACTTTAGACAGGAAACAGGTAGGTTTTGTTCTTATATGTCTACAATAACTAAAATAGTTGTCAGCTACCTGGATTATTGATTGTCACGAGAAAATCCTTATTACTCTGGACTAATATGACTGGACAAGCAAGTGACGAAATATATTATGTAAACTTTACTAACAAAACCGTTCAAAATAAATAGTCCAATAAATATAATTAATCAAATTCCATATTCAAATACTGCAAACTATTTGGGTATTACTCTGAGCTCATGTAAAGAAGAAAAGAAAATAATAATTCTGATTGAAATACAAAAAAATGTACTGACCGATTGACCAAAATTCTACTCTGTTTCTACATAATAAATTATAATTATATAAGTAAATATTGAAACAATAGTATTATTATAAAAACAGTATAAGCATTTAGAAGGAAAATGTCACAACTCAACAGAAAATATTTCTATTCATATAAAAATTTAATCAAATTATAGGTACTTACTGCTTATTTATATAAAATTTCCTCAATCGTCGTCGACTTTTTCGTCCGGAGCATAAACGTCTTCGCGAACTACCCATTTTAAAAACAACAAAACACACTGGTTTGTCAAAACTAGTCAAAAGTCGAAATAAGCCCTAATAATGTTATTCAACATTATTTATGACCCTCCAACTTTCTTACCTACTTGTCGGCGAGAGTCTACAAACTATCAACAAGGACAGCTTGTACTGACCGAGAGAGAGAGTACATTTAGCACAATTTAACATTTTTTAAATAGTTTATATGAAATAGCTGCTTTGTCTTACACTTTATGTTAAAAATAAAAACAGATTCGGAAGGTGGGTAAAATTCTGTAGTGCCCTATTTCAAAAAAAAAATTTTTACGTTTATTTTAACCAAAAATATTTAAAAAAAAAATATTGTTTAAACAATTTATTAATTTACAATCAAATAGTGCACTAGAACTTTTTAAGACCTTTCATATAAAAAAAGAATCATCTCAATATCTGCCATAGTTTTTGCGTTATTTGATATAAACTTTTACATTGGAATTTAGTTATGCCCAGAATCGCGAGGAATGGCCTTAATACAAAGATAAGAGACTGTTATGAGGAAAGCAATATCAGCACATGAGAGAATAGCAGTAACATTAAGATTTCTTGCAACAGGAAGAACATACGAGTGTCTCCAATATTCTGCTATTATATCACCTCAAGCTAACCGAGCGGCATAAAATATGAATTTTCATATTTGCTCGGTTGCATGTACATGCACCGATAACTGCACAGTTTTATCATATACACGATAGGGATTGATTGTCGTTTATGCATGCAAGGTTAAAACCATCATGCAAACACTAACGTTTATGGCCTCCATTAGATTCAACTAGATGTATATTTCTATACGCAACATTTCGGATTAGCTATGGGTTCATTACTAACAGATATATTTATAGAGGATTTCGAATGTAACGTTGTACACAAACAAGACAAGCAAGCTACAATATGGTGGAGATATGTAGATGATGTGTTGTTCTCCATTTGGCACCACGGACCAGAATTATTGAATAAATTTCTGATGGACATCAACAATAAAGACGAATCTCAACCATCGAGTAAGAAAACATAACTCACTTCCTTTTCTGGTCGTGATAATCAAAAAAGAAGACACAGAGTATGCACTCAAATTCTACAGAAAACCAACCCACACAAACAATTATGGACTATGCTACAATGGAACTTCCTACCAAACAATGGGATGTATTCTTATACATATACTTATTGACCAGCAAATTCGCATCCCTCTCACATAACCGAATTTTTGAAAGATAAATGTCGAATGTTACAAGAGACTGAAATCAAACAGTGTGTAAATAAATCTAATAACTTTAAACAAAGGGAAAAAAACAATATCTTTTCTTGGCAACACATGACAAACACATTACCAAAATTTCGTTTTCTGTAACAACCAACTAAATATTTAATGTGAATCTTTCCAAAAATTAACACATTCTGAGCACTTAAATAAGGCCAAAAGTTTGCGATTCTCTGCACAACATTAATTCTAAAAAAAATTGTCACTCTTCCAGGTGCCAAAAATGTGGTAAAGTTCACCACATAGGTACATTTTCAAAACAAAACTTCTGTTAAACAAACTTCTGTAGATGCTGAAATTTCTGTTGACATAACCCAGGTTAACGAGACTTCTTCTAGCTTAGTATGTCATTCTCCTGTTAAACCACAAATTTTATTGTCCACTGCCATGGTTAAAGTCTCTGACAAAACGGCAATCCACACGATTGCAGTGTTTTACTCGATAGTGCTAGTCAATCAAACTTTATTAGTTAACATTTATACAATATTTTACAATTACCAAAAAGCAAAACTAATATTTCTATATTTGGCACTGCCCAAATGAACACAAATGTTACTTTTATTTGTCTGTTGAGATGAAATGAGCAATAAATGACTTCAACAAAAATCTTTTGTTGAAGTTTAATACTGCTGAACATTACAGGATGCACACCACAATTTACATTTAACCCCCTGCCACTTTAAATATACCAAAACACATTACATTTGCAGACAAGAATTTCTACGAACCTGCCAATATTGACCTACTTATTGGTGCGGACACATTTTGGCACTTACTAAATTACGAATTAAGTTGGGAACCCACTTTGGTCCCATATTACACAAAACAAAACTAGGTTGAATTATTTCAGGTCCTATTTCTACTACTAAATCCTCTTACTACGTTTCGACTGCAACTTACATTGACGGAAACCTTACTAAATTCTAGGAGTTGGAAGAATGTCCTAAAATTACCTATCTCTCAGATAATGACAAATTATGTGAGACTTACTTTAACGAGATAACTTTCCAAAGCACTGACGCTTGATTTACTGTATCTCTTCCTCTCAAACACCCCTTTTCCTGTTTGGGTGACTCAAAAACTAATGCTATTAAACAATCTCTTAATTTGGTGAGAAAACTGGAGAAATCTTGATCTGAAATGGCACTGTCAAGACTTTGTAAACAAATATTTAAAATTTGGACATATGTCGATTGCACTCATCTTATATACTAAAACGCTAAGCCCTTTTCTTGTCCACCAGTTTACTCAAAAACCATATTAGATAATTAAAATATGTTTTCGGAATATTATTAGTATTACGTATGAGATTGTCAAGATATACTTTTGGTACAAAAATTCACTTCCGGTTTTGAGATGACCGGAAGTTAAAATTTACTTTAAGTTTAGACCCCACAACGTATATATGGATCGAAAGGTCTCGTCGAGACGAATCTAAATATGTACTTCCGGTTGCGGTCCGACACCAGAAGTGACCCGAAACGCACATAAAACGTCAAGATAGAGCAAATCTGACACCGGATTCGTGATCAGCATGCAAAATTAACTGCTAAATGATATCCATGTCGACATTTGATGAACTAAAAATTGCATTCCGGTTTTGAGGTCGACTTCCGGTTTCGTTTTTATTAAAAAGTAAAAAAGTAAAAGTTTACATAACTCCCGGTGCCAAGCAAAAGTTTTCAGAAAATGGAGACATTGTAACAAAAAACATTGTTTTCGACGCAATATTTCGTGATATTTAATACACTTTTTACTTGAATTATTATTGATGAATGTTATGTATATTCTTGCTTATATTGTTTGTATTGATCTCTTAATTTTTCTCGCAAAATAAAAATTTCATTTAAAAAACTCGATGTCGAGTTCGTCCGCTAGTAGATAAATAATATAATAGTAGAAATAGATATGCAACTCAATGTAAAAATTTCATTCATTAGAATCCCTTGAGGCTGGGGTCAATACTAATTATCTTTTGGCGGCAAATTCGAATGGACACACCTTACATACATAACCTTTAGCGCCTCTTTCGGGCTATTTCTTTACTAATTAAAATTTACTGGAAAATAAGGATATATAAAAGATGCATAATTTTTTCTAGATACACATATATTTATTTGTTAAGATAAAACAGTTATAAACTAATTACATAATATTTATTACACATATTTTCAGAAGTTAAATACTCTTATTTTTTGCTTCCTGACAACTTACTATCATCCTTTTTGTAATTTTTCCATGATTTGTACACAACGGAACAATACAATAATTCACCATGTTTAGTTTTTTTACTAGCAAAACACAAAAATTCTTTGCTACAATAGGTAACTCAAACTAAACTTTAAAAACTAAGTGACAAACTTAAATTAAAATTACTAAGAATAAATGCAAACGAAAGTTGAAGATAATAAAATAAAATTGAAAACTTGTAAACAAACGGAAGATCTGTCATTACTTTTGACAGAATTTACATTGCTTCGTTAGATTATTTTATTTGGTTTATGATTGGTTAAAGTCTTCGTGAGAGAGATAGGCTGTCATTTCTCTTATTAACTCGCTGGGGTTAAAGTAATGGAGGAATGAACCAAGGTCATCATATAAGATTCCAGGCATAATGTGTTATGACAGATTCCTCGACCACTACAAGATTAAGATCGTCACCATAGCTAGACTTGAACTATTCGGTGCTCTTTTCCTAAGTGAACTTATTGACAAATTTAAAATTTACTTAGATACAGTTCAGAGAATTCAAAAATATAGATTGTTTGTAGTGATTAGAAAAACCTCACATCTAGTGCTATACAACACAAATACTAAGAATAACATTTTTTACAAGACGCAAACCTAGAAGCTTTATTTGATAATAATAATTTTAGTTTTTCATTTCTTGTCGATAATTATTATAAATTAAATGAAAGTCTAATTTTAAAATTATCATTTATAGATATCAGTATTTTATAACATATTTTTCTATTTAACTTTCCATAAAAATTAATATTTCAACTGATATAAAAAACATTATCATAAAAATATTATGAAAAATATACAAAAAAAATAAAATATCTAAAACTCTTTTTTTATTGAGTTTAATGCGTCGACAACTAATGGTTATTGGCATGGTACAGTGAATTTTTACAGTCAGGTACCTAGTGTGTGTGTGTGTGTGTGTGTGTGTGTGTGTGTGTGTGTGTGTGTGTGTGTGTGTGTGTGTGTGTGTGTGTGTGTGTGTGTGTGTGTGTGTGTGTGTGTGTGTGTGTGTGTGTGTGTGTGTGTGTGTGTGTGTGTGTGTGTGTGTGTGTGTGTGTGTGTGTGTGTGTGTGTGTGTGTGTGTGTGTGTGTGTGTGTGTGTGTGTGTGTGGTGTGTGTGTGTGTGTGTGTGTGTGTGTGTGTGTGTGTGTGTGTGTGTGTGTGTGTGTGTGTGTGTGTGTGTGTGTGTGTGTGTGTGTGTGTGGTGTGTGTGTGTGTGTGTGTGTGTGTGTGTGTGTGTGGTGTGTGTGTGTGTGTGTGTGTGTGTGTGTGTGTGTGTGTGTGTGTGTGTGTGTGTGTGTGTGTGTGTGTGTGTGTGTGTGTGTGTGTGTGTGTGTGTGTGTGTGTGTGTGTGTGTGTGTGTGTGTGTGTGTGTGTGTGTGTGTGTGTGTGTGTGTGTGTGTGTGTGTGGTGTGTGTGTGTGTGTGTGTGTGTGTGTGTGTGTGTGTGTGTGTGTGTGTGTGTGTGTGTGTGTGTGTGTGTGTGTGTGTGTGTGTGTGTGTGTGTGTGTGTGTGTGTGTGTGTGTGTGTGTGTGTGTGTGTGTGTGTGTGTGTGTGTGTGTGTGTGTGTGTGTGTGTGTGTGTGTGTGTGTGTGTGTTGTGTGTGTGTGTGTGTGTGTGTGTGTGTGTGTGTGTGTGTGTGTGTGTGTGTGTGTGTGTGTGTGTGTGTGTGTGTGTGTGTGTGTGTGTGTGTGTGTGTGTGTGTGTGTGTGTGTGTGTGTGTGTGTGTGTGTGTGTGTGTGTGTGTGTGTGTGTGTGGTGTGTGTGTGTGTGTGTGTGTGTGTGTGTGTGTGTGTGTGTGTGTGTGTGTGTGTGTGTGTGTGTGTGTGTGTGTGTGTGTGTGTGTGTGTGTGTGTGTGTGTGTGTGTGTGTGTGTGTGTGTGTGTGTGTGTGTGTGTGTGTGTGTGTGTGTGTGTGTGTGTGTGTGTGTGTGTGTGTGTGTGTGTGTGTGTGTGTGTGTGGTGTGTGTGTGTGTGTGTGTGTGTGTGTGTGTGTGTGTGTGTGTGTGTGTGTGTGTGTGTGTGTGTGTGTGTGTGTGTGTGTGTGTGTGTGTGTGTGTGTGTGTGTGTGTGTGTGTGTGTGTGTGTGTGTGTGTGTGTGTGTGTGTGTGTGTGTGTGTGTGTGTGTGTGTGTGTGTGTGGTGTGTGTGTGTGTGTGTGTGTGTGTGTGTGTGTGTGTGTGTGTGTGTGTGTGTGTGTGTGTGTGTGTGGTGTGTGGTGTGTGTGTGTGTGTGTGTGTGTGTGTGTGTGGTGTGTGTGTGTGTGTGTGTGTGTGTGTGTGTGTGTGTGTGTGTGTGTGTGTGTGTGTGTGTGTGTGTGTGTGTGTGTGTGTGTGTGTGTGTGTGTGTGTGTGTGTGTGTGTGTGTGTGTGTGTGTGTGTGTGTGTGTGTGTGTGTGTGTGTGTGTGTGTGTGTGTGGTGTGTGTGTGTGTGTGTGTGTGTGTGTGTGTGTGTGTGTGTGTGTGTGTGTGTGTGTGTGTGTGTGTGTGTGTGTGTGTGTGTGTGTGTGTGTGTGTGTGTGTCTGTGTGTGTCTGTGTGTGTCTGTGTGTGTCTGTGTGTGTCTGTGTGTGTCTGTGTGTGTCTGTGTGTGTCTGTGTGTGTCTGTGTGTGTCTGTGTGTGTCTGTGTGTGTCTGTGTGTGTCTGTGTGTGTCTGTGTGTGTCTGTGTGTGTCTGTGTGTGTCTGTGTGTGTCTGTGTGTGTCTGTGTGTGTCTGTGTGTGTCTGTGTGTGTCTGTGTGTGTCTGTGTGTGTCTGTGTGTGTCTGTGTGTGTCTGTGTGTGTCTGTGTGTGTCTGTGTGTGTCTGTGTGTGTCTGTGTGTGTCTGTGTGTGTCTGTGTGTGTCTGTGTGTGTCTGTGTGTGTCTGTGTGTGTCTGTGTGTGTCTGTGTGTGTCTGTGTGTGTCTGTGTGTGTCTGTGTGTGTCTGTGTGTGTCTGTGTGTGTCTGTGTGTGTCTGTGTGTGTCTGTGTGTGTCTGTGTGTGTCTGTGTGTGTCTGTGTGTGTCTGTGTGTGTCTGTGTGTGTCTGTGTGTGTCTGTGTGTGTCTGTGTGTGTCTGTGTGTGTCTGTGTGTGTCTGTGTGTGTCTGTGTGTGTCTGTGTGTGTCTGTGTGTGTCTGTGTGTGTCTGTGTGTGTCTGTGTGTGTCTGTGTGTGTCTGTGTGTGTCTGTGTGTGTCTGTGTGTGTCTGTGTGTGTCTGTGTGTGTCTGTGTGTGTCTGTGTGTGTCTGTGTGTGTCTGTGTGTGTCTGTGTGTGTCTGTGTGTGTCTGTGTGTGTCTGTGTGTGTCTGTGTGTGTCTGTGTGTGTCTGTGTGTGTCTGTGTGTGTCTGTGTGTGTCTGTGTGTGTCTGTGTGTGTCTGTGTGTGTCTGTGTGTGTCTGTGTGTGTCTGTGTGTGTCTGTGTGTGTCTGTGTGTGTCTGTGTGTGTCTGTGTGTGTCTGTGTGTGTCTGTGTGTGTCTGTGTGTGTCTGTGTGTGTCTGTGTGTGTCTGTGTGTGTCTGTGTGTGTCTGTGTGTGTCTGTGTGTGTCTGTGTGTGTCTGTGTGTGTCTGTGTGTGTCTGTGTGTGTCTGTGTGTGTCTGTGTGTGTCTGTGTGTGTCTGTGTGTGTCTGTGTGTGTCTGTGTGTGTCTGTGTGTGTCTGTGTGTGTCTGTGTGTGTCTGTGTGTGTCTGTGTGTGTCTGTGTGTGTCTGTGTGTGTCTGTGTGTGTCTGTGTGTGTCTGTGTGTGTCTGTGTGTGTCTGTGTGTGTCTGTGTGTGTCTGTGTGTGTCTGTGTGTGTCTGTGTGTGTCTGTGTGTGTCTGTGTGTGTCTGTGTGTGTCTGTGTGTGTCTGTGTGTGTCTGTGTGTGTCTGTGTGTGTCTGTGTGTGTCTGTGTGTGTCTGTGTGTGTCTGTGTGTGTCTGTGTGTGTCTGTGTGTGTCTGTGTGTGTCTGTGTGTGTCTGTGTGTGTCTGTGTGTGTCTGTGTGTGTCTGTGTGTGTCTGTGTGTGTCTGTGTGTGTCTGTGTGTGTCTGTGTGTGTCTGTGTGTGTCTGTGTGTGTCTGTGTGTGTCTGTGTGTGTCTGTGTGTGTCTGTGTGTGTCTGTGTGTGTCTGTGTGTGTCTGTGTGTGTCTGTGTGTGTCTGTGTGTGTCTGTGTGTGTCTGTGTGTGTCTGTGTGTGTCTGTGTGTGTCTGTGTGTGTCTGTGTGTGTCTGTGTGTGTCTGTGTGTGTCTGTGTGTGTCTGTGTGTGTCTGTGTGTGTCTGTGTGTGTCTGTGTGTGTCTGTGTGTGTCTGTGTGTGTCTGTGTGTGTCTGTGTGTGTCTGTGTGTGTCTGTGTGTGTCTGTGTGTGTCTGTGTGTGTCTGTGTGTGTCTGTGTGTGTCTGTGTGTGTCTGTGTGTGTCTGTGTGTGTCTGTGTGTGTCTGTGTGTGTCTGTGTGTGTCTGTGTGTGTCTGTGTGTGTCTGTGTGTGTCTGTGTGTGTCTGTGTGTGTCTGTGTGTGTCTGTGTGTGTCTGTGTGTGTCTGTGTGTGTCTGTGTGTGTCTGTGTGTGTCTGTGTGTGTCTGTGTGTGTCTGTGTGTGTCTGTGTGTGTCTGTGTGTGTCTGTGTGTGTCTGTGTGTGTCTGTGTGTGTCTGTGTGTGTCTGTGTGTGTCTGTGTGTGTCTGTGTGTGTCTGTGTGTGTCTGTGTGTGTCTGTGTGTGTCTGTGTGTGTCTGTGTGTGTCTGTGTGTGTCTGTGTGTGTCTGTGTGTGTCTGTGTGTGTCTGTGTGTGTCTGTGTGTGTCTGTGTGTGTCTGTGTGTGTCTGTGTGTGTCTGTGTGTGTCTGTGTGTGTCT
>OU898282.1:66803102-66875602 GCA_918026665.1 Diabrotica balteata
TGCCTCCGGCTTCTGTACACAATGTAGCTTCGCCTATTTTTTAAAAAATTTAAAGTGTTTGTTTGTCCTTGTGTATATAGTGTAGTGTGATGTACTATTTTATGTTTATAACATTTTATTCTTGTCGGATGGGCCACAATTGACGAAATACCCCTGAAGGTGCTGTTGCTATGATATTTGCCTTTTATTTGATCAAAGTTCATTTATTCGAGCATTCAACCTTATATCAACTAAACATTATTTGTTGAGTTTTTTGAAAGAATATATTTATTCTAAGACTATTTTTATCGACTGTGCTCAATGGTTTAATTAATTTTTTATTCCAGTAGATAAAATCAGTAAAACCTTAACAGCTTAATAACATTTATTATCGACTTATCTACTTTTATTTAAGTTCTAAAGTAATAAAGTATAATCTTTAAATATTAAAAAATTCACGCATAAAAGTCGTACGTACTACATCTTTCGTTCGTTTTTGCTTATTCTTAATATTATTGTATCTAATTTATATCTTAATACATAATAGCCACTCTTGTATGGTATTTTGTGTATTTTTATACCTTATTTTAATGTTTTATTTTCACTATGTAACAAGTTTTTCGTATAGCACCAAAAATAATAATGTGTATTTATTTTGCTTGCCAAATTTTTTAGTACGTCTGTCCAAATATCTAATAATACCCTTTTTTATTATTTTTAGCCTACCATTTTCGGTACGGTAGCATCTGACCTCGTACCAAAAGACTGTTCAAATCGAAGGGTAAGCACTTTTTACTTTTAAATCTTGTATATAAGGGCGATAGGTGTAATGTTGTATTGTAGAAGTATATTAAAGCTAGGCGTTCACACAAAATTCTTCAACTGTTGTTAATATCGCATTTCAACAATATGATCAATTATGCTTGTATCTAAAATAATTTTAAGTTTTTCATTAACGTGTTTTTTACAAATAGCTCTATTTTCTTTAGTTTTTAAGTAGCTTTACTTCTGTGAACTAAAGTTGTATATTTATATTATATATTTATGATGGTCAGTATAAGGGACAAAATAACTTCGCATTTTTCCTAATACTTCGTTGGGTTGTTACCCAAGTAGTTTTCTTTCTTTACTACCTTTACTTTCTTTATTATCTTTTATTACCTCATACAAATATTTTCACGTTTTTTCGACTATTTCTCTTTATGAATACTCATTTTCTATGTGATTTTTAATCTGCCATCCCATATAGTTTACCAAATAAATAATATCATATCATAAATAGTTAATCTTTCTGTTCTAATTTTGAGTATATCTCATAATATTACTGATCGGTGTTCCGACCTATCGATTTCCATTTACTCCATGTAATTGTTTTACTATGGCTTTGGCAACGTTACTGTTATGAAGAAAGTCGCAAGTGATTTTTCATCTACATTTTTCACCCGTATTTATGGTTTTATTTATGAAGATGAAGTTTTTGGTAATTATGCTGATATTAAAACCCTTCTATGATATATGGCTTAATACAAAAGTTGAGAAATCAGAGGACAAATAAAGAAAGTACTCCAAAACCCCCACGAAGGGTTAATGTGAAAGAAAAACCAAACATGCAAGCTGTCACTGAAAATAAAAAGTATAGTGATGTAGTAAACAATACAAAATAGTCGCATCAAAAAATAGAAACCGACAATACATTGAAAATAATATTAGAAAAGCTCATTAAGATAGAGGGCACAATAACTCAAATAGAAGTAAGACTGACCAGATTGGAACATAGCGCTAAAGGTGCTATACCGAAAATTTGCTACCACATCAAAATCAGCTACAAGCAGTTCTAGACATAGAAGAAGTTGACTTGTGTCTCATATCTGAAACACATTTCACTAAACAATCTTTCATAAAATTTAGAGGATACAATATATACCATACTATACATCCTGACAATGCAGCAAAAGGAGGCAGCGCAATAATAATAAAAAATAATATTCAGCATTATGAGGAGCTAAAATATGAAACTGAGCACATACAAGCAACCGCAGTATGTGTCAAGCTCAAAAATTACTATAAGTTCAATTTATTGCCCCCCTAAACATTCCATTAAAAAAGAGCAATATGAAGAATATCTGAAGTGTATGGGAAAAAGTTATATCATTGGTGGTAACTTTAATGCATAGCACACTCAATGGGGATCAAGATTGACAACACCAAAAGGAAACGAGTTGCTGGCAGCCATGAAAGAACAGAAATGTGAACCAATATCAACCGGTAGACCGACGCATTGACCAAGTGATCGGAACAAGATACCGGACTTTTGGTTACCGGATACCGAAAAAATTGATTTTTTCATTATTAAAAATATCTCAGCCAATTATGTAGATATTGATGATGGTTGGGATATGAACTCAGGCCATTCACCCATAATGCTCACATTGAGTGACACGATTATTAGAAAGGAATGTAATCCAATATTAACCAACAAATTAACAGACTTGGAAAGTTTTAAATCAATCCTTGAAGAAAAAATTAAATTATCTGTACAGTTAAAAACATCTGAACAACTAGATGAGGAAGTAGAGTTGTTTGTCCGAAATATACAAAAATCAGCATCGGAAAACACTCCGATTCAAGTATCAAAAGTACAAGTAAACAACTATCCGAAAGAAATTAAAAAGTTAATCAAAGAGAAAAGAAAACTAAGAAGGAGGTGGCAGCAAACCAGAGCTGCTCAAGATAAAATGAATTTGAACAATGCAACTCAAAAGCTTAAAAGAGATTCAAAGTATAAAAAATGAATCAATGAATTCTTACCTGAGAGAATTTACGGATAGACGCACTGAATACTCCCTATGGAAAGCAACGAAAAGGCTAAAAAGACCAGTAATCCATTCTCCACCCATTAAACTGGAAGACGGTAGTTGGGCCAGGAGCAATAAGCAAAAGGCAGAGAGATTTGCCACATGTTTAGAAAATACATTCAAACCACATGAAGACCAAATTAATGGTCAAATATGGATAGAGTCTAATCAGATAGAAGAGGCAATCAGATCAACATCCCCAAAATAAGTAGCTGATGAAATAAAAGAAAACATAAATCCGAAGAAATCCCCACTATACAATCTATATACTGAAGAATTACTAAAAAACCTGCCTCGCAAAACCATAGTAAAATTGACCAACCTAATTAATGCTTCTTTTAGATTAAGATATGTCCCAAATTTATGGAAAATAGCTGAGGTAATAATGATACCAAAACCAGGGAAATCACCAACATAAGTCTCTTCTTACAGGTCAATATCACTCTTACCAGTAATGTCAAAGCTGTTCGAGAAACTCTTGCTAAAAAGAATTAAACCTATAATAGAAGAGAAAAAACTTATTCCAAACCTCCATTTTATCTTCAGAAATAAACATTCTACTATTTATCAAGTACATAGAATTACTAACATAATTGAGAAATCGTTAGAGGAAAAGAAAGTCCGCTCTACAATATTTTTAGATGTAGCTAAGGCATTCGATAAAGTATAGCATGAAGGATTACTGTATAAACTGGAATCCTTTATGCCTAGACAATATTTAGACATTCTACAGTCATACATATCTGATAGATACTTCAGAATCAAACAAGAAGATGTTTACACAGATTTATAAAAGAAATTAAAGTAGGAGTCCCTCAAGGAAGTGTATTAGGTCCGGTCCTCTACCTGTTATACACATCCGACGTACCTGAACTAGAAAATGATGCTATAGCCACCTATGCAGATGATACTGCCATTCTAGCAGTAGGTGATACCAGTGAAGAAGTAGCAGAAAAATATCATTGTTAATAGATAAAATCCATAAGTGGACAAAAAAAAAAATGGAAAATCAAACTAAACGAGTCTAAATCAATTCACGTTAGTTTTACAAACAAAAAATCATATATATATATATATATATATATATATATATATATATATATATATATATATATATATATATATATATAGTGATGATGTTTTGTTTGTATATGAGCAATGAGTGTTTAAAATGTATGCGTATAGGGTTTTTATCGCGGTTCTCAAAGAATTAGTTTGTAAGTAATTTTTTAAATTATCTTTATTATAACTATTATGAAACAGACATATATATCTAATATAAACAATATAAATTATTTAAAACAACCTATCTAAAATTTGAAATTCTTACAATTATTAAATTATATTAACAAAATTTGGTACCTTTATATCACTGAATGACTAAAGTTTTCCAAAATCAAAGTTATAATCACCACTAAATATCTTCTTAATCAGCCTCGGTTATCCTTGTATTTGTGAAATTGCATATAGATATTATAATTTAAAATTCTTGTAATTTCCATATAATATACTATACTTCTGTATTGAACTATTTATATTGAATTAATTTACTCTCCAACTGTATCTGACTTAATGAATTCTTCTAAGTTAATCCTTTGTTCTAATTTAATTTAATTATAACTGTCTTGAACTAACTTTCTTGATAAATCTAATCTAATGACTTAATTGTAACTGACTGACTGACTTAATTTCCCTTAATCCTTTTTTCTAACTTAATTTAACTTAATCACTTCATGAATTCTTCTAACTTAATCAATTGTAACTGACTGACTGACTTCATCTTACTAACTCAATAATTGACTCTAACTGACTTAGTAACTGTAACTTAATGCCTGCCTGCTCCAAATTACCTCGTATTTATATCATTTTATCGTTACAGATTGTTCTAGCAATAAACCATGTTCGAAACTCTTCATCTCATCCATATATGAAAGTTCTGGAATAATCGACTATGCAAATAGGGCTAACTGGCTTGTATATTGACGTTTTCCTGAAAATTCTAGTGAGAATTCTATGGACATTTAGCCTTTCAGATCAGAATACACTATTATATATAAACTAAATATCTTAAACTAATACATTTTACATCTGTAATTATATTTAAATTAAACATCCCAAACTAATAAATAACCCCACTTCACATCCGCAACCATTCAAATGTCAAATAACACAGTGTATATTTGGTTGCCTATGCAGATGGCTCACTTAAATATATTTATAATTAAAAGAAAACTTTACATTTATTCTCATGCTAAATTCTTAAAAATACCCTCATATAATTGTTTTTGAATAATATTCGCTAGTATATAACTTATAAATTATGTATTTAACTTCGTCAATCAATACTTTCGTTAGTATTGATTTCGCCTAACTCAGGAATGTTGTTTGTGATGTATTGTTTAAAGTGTGGCCAGTTTGCATCACGATAATCTCTTATTTGTCTGGGGGGTGGAGAGATTTTGGGTGACATGAGATCAGAATTAACTAATATCGGAACATGGTCGGACGTTATTGTGTCGCCCATGTGACACCGATCGTCGAACCTGTGCATCACGCTACCAGTAACGATGATGTGGTCCACGATAGATGCCTCATTTGCGCTCAAAAACGTGTAATCAGTGTTGGTGATTCTAATGAATGAAAGGTCGAGAAGAATATCAGTAAGTCTGACGCCTTCCGGGTTTGTGGAATGATCACCTAATTGTGTGTGTCTACAGTTCAGGACGTCCATGAGAATTGCTTTGTTTAGAGTGGAGAAGTACTCTAGTAGTTCGATAGAAAGCGGGCTCGCTGGATGCCTGTAGTAAGAGATTATCGTGAGGGTTTGATTGTTTGGGAGGTGCAGGTCAATTGCCAGGAAGTCCACGTTGGGTGGAGGTATGTTTTGAGGGAATACGTGGGGGGAGTGTGGTAGTCCATGTTTGATAAGGATACCATTCCTACGGGAAACCTGACAGCGGCTTCGGTAAACTGTTGAATATCCTGCAAAAGTCGGAGTATTTTGACAAAGTGTGTCAGTAATGGCAAGTATTTGTATATTGTGCTTTTGCAGGATATGTTTGATTAGGGGTCTCTTTTTAGAGATCCCTTGGCAATTAACTGCCCCTAGTGTGAAATCCATAAAAAGGTACTTAGAAGTTGGGGTGGAAGGTCATTTCCACCTTATTACTGTGGCCAGACATCCGGTCAGGCCATGGAGTTTAGGGTGCCTGCAATGTAAAATGACGTGTACCCTATCCTTCATGCTATGGCATGCTGGACGAGCCATACAGTCTGTAGTCAACACCCCGAAGTATGAGCGGGAACACAAAGTGCATCAATACTCATACTCTTATGAAACGCACCTGGCGGATCATAAGGGCCTTCACATTTTACTCTTCTTCAACTTGTCTTGAGTGAAATGTCTTTAATCTTTTCTATCAGCCTCTCTTGGCTAACTCTTGTTTCTTCCGACCCCGAATGGCGATTAGGTTTCCGAAAGCAGACGGGTCACTATATTTCTTTTTACTTCATATTCTTCTCTGACCGAGTATAGGCGGTATAACCTTAACATCTCGCACGAAGGAAATGTCGCTGCCACCTCCAGGACCACTACCCCCTGAGGCTTGTCTGGACGCTACAGTCGGCAGCCCCGGCACCAGACTCGGGTGCGGAAGGCCAATAACCTACCCATCTTAAATTTTATCATATTACTGAAACTTTGGTAGAAACAAACCGGACGGATCAAATGTTGACGACCTTGGCATCACCGAAAACACGGACACGATTTGGTTGCTGGAATGTTAAAACTCTGTATGAGATTTCTAAACTAGCTCAAGCAGTAAAAGAATTAAACAGGTATAGATTAAGCTTTGTTGGTCTATCGGAAGTAAGATGGTTGGGAAATGGTGAACACCATACCCAAACAGGAGAACTCCTATTATACAGTGGTAAAGAAAATGGAAATCACGAGAGCGGAGTGGGTCTTCTACTCAGCAAACAAGCCAAAAAAAGCCTCATTTCATGGAAACCAATCAATGATAGAATTATGATTGCCAGATTTTATACCAGATACCGCAAGATAACAGTGATTCAGTGCTATGCTCCCACGAACACATCTCTCCACGAAGATAAAGACATATTCTACGAACAACTAGAACAAACGACCCAACAAGTAAACCAAGGCGATATACTAATAGTAATGGGCGATATGAACGCTAAAGTTGGAGAAGACAATATCAACTTAGAAACCGTAATGGGCAAACATGGCCTGGGAGTGATGAATGAAAACGGAGAGCGCTTTACAAACTTTTGCTCCAATCATAGCTTAGTTATTGGTGGAACTATCTTCCCACATAAAAATATTCACAAGGTTACATGGACTGCACCAGGTCATATAAGAGAAAATCAAATAGACCACATCGCCATATCAAAAAGATGGAGATCATCCCTCCTTGATGTACGTAACAAAAGAGGAGCAGACATCGCAAGTGACCATCATCTTGTAATCGGTACCATTAAAATCAAAATGGCAAAAAACAAAATCACACGAAACACCAAACGACCAACATACAATCTAGACAAATTAAAAACGGCTACAGGAAGACACATGTTTAGGGAGGAACTTCAACTCAAAAGAAGAGAACGTGAAGTAAATAGCTGGGAAGATCTAGCAAATGTTTTGACAGAAATATCTGAAGATAAACTCGGTAAAAAAGAGAAACATAGAAAAGAATGGATATCAGACGAAACTTGGAATCTTATCGAAGAAAGAAAACAGCAAAAAAAAGATAGTCTGCAAGCAAGAACTGTAGAAGAAAGAGCGAACCGACAACAAGAATATGAAAGAATAAATAAAGCAGTTAAAAGAAATGCAAGAAGAGACAAAAGAAGATGGACTGAAGAACTGGCAAAACAAGCCGAAATAGCTGCACAACACAATAGAACTAGAGAGCTATACCAAATTACCAGACGTCTAACAAAAAGTGGGCCCAACTGTTCAAACGTCGTAAGATCCAAGACAGGAGAACTACTTACTACAACAAATGACCAAATAGGGAGATGGAAAGAGCATTTTCAGGAGATGCTAGGCACGCCCAGGGATAACGCAGATGAAATTGTCGAAAATCCACAGAATATAGACTTGCGTATATCTTGCGACGCCCCTTCCAAAACAGAGATAATAACAGCTATCAAATCTCTGAAAAATAACAAGTCTCGGGAATCGATAACATTGCTGCCGAAATGCTTAAAACTGATCCGCATCTAACTGCTGAACTTTTGCTCGCCATAATCCGAGAGGTGTGGGAAGCAAACCGCATTCCAGCGAGCTGGAAAAAAAGCATCATTACTAAGCTTCCAAAAAAGGGCAACCTCACACCATGCAAAAATTGGAGAGGAATAACCTTGCTTACCGCCATAAATAAAATCTTCACGACCATCATACTTAAAAGATTAACAAACAAGGTTGAATTTCGAGCTAATCAAGTAGGCTTTAGACCAGAATCCTCCTGCATAGACCACATTAATACTGTGAGGCTAATAATGGAACAATCGGTTGAATGGAACACACCCCTATACATGGTTTTTGTTGATTTCGAGCGTGCTTTTGACAGCTTATCTCATGATGCAATATGGAAAATTTTAGAGCTAAGAAACATCCCGCATAAAATAATTTCCATTATAAAGTTACTGTACACTGAAGCGAAATGCAGCGTGACACACAATGGGATCAACAGTGACGAATTTGACGTACTTACTGGAGTCAGACAGGGATGCGTGCTTTCTCCGTTTCTTTTTAACATAGCTCTAGACTATGTTCTCTCCAAACTAGACTCTGACACAAGAGGGATACAATGGACGCTAACCACACGCCTAAGCGATCTAGAATACGCCGACGATATCTGCCTGTTAGGACAAAGGTTCCAAGATGTGGCTGACCAATTGGAAACACTTTCCACTGAAGCCAATAAAATAGGTTTGAAAATCAATATTGGTAAAACCAAATCCATGAGAATAAATGCAAGAAACAACACGCTATTCACCATTAATAACATGCAGATTGAAAATGTGGAAAACTTTACGTATCTTGGAAGTGTCATAACAGAAAGCGGAGGTACAGAAGACGATATTCGTATGAGGATACGAAAAGCGCAACAAGCTTTCAGCATGCTCAACCCTGTTTGGAGGTCTGGAGAATACACTACGAGGACAAAGATCCGCATATTCCAGTCAAATGTCATGTCTGTACTACTTTACGGATGTGAAACCTGGAAAGCGACAAAAACCCTTACAGACAAACTGCAGGTCTTTGTTAATAAATGTCTACGAAGAATTGTTCGTATTTTCTGGCCTAACATCATCAGAAACGAAGACTTACTACACCTGACCAAACAAAAGAGGGTAGTAAATGAAATAAAGTCCAGAAAGTGGGGTTGGATCGGTCACACACTCCGAAAAAATAACTCCAGTATTGCAAAGACTGCCCTAGAGTGGAATCCCCAAGGAAAACGAAAAAAAGGTCGCCCAGTACAAACTTGGAGAAGATCCATCATGGACGAGATAAGAAAACAAGGAAAGTCTTGGAATGAGGTGAAGGCCTTAGCGCAAAATAGAACCCGATGGCGCGTTTTCACTGAAGCTCTATGCTCCACTTAGGAGTTCAAGAACCTTATATATACTGTGGCCAGACAAGATTATTGTGTGGCTGAAGATCTTTTCTACCACGGAACTCATGATGGAAGTAATCAGGTCCCGTCTTTCGGGACGGATGTTGAGTAGCACTAATGATCTAAGTTTTATCGTGTTTTTGAGGTCGGTGGTGAGATCGAAAGGGGGAGATGACGTTTCGATGGAAAGTGGCTGAATTTGGTAAGGATTATTAGGCTGCTCGTACCTTTTAGTGCAACGGGAGGAGTAGGCGGTGGTTCACCGTTGCAATTAGGGCATTTTAGTTTGGTGGGGTTTGGACAGTTACTGGACTTGTGGTTTTGACCACAATTAGGGCATATAAATGAACGTTGTCGGCACTCTGAAATGGTATGGCCGTTTGTGCAGCATTTGCTGCAATATTTGGGGGTTGGATTAGCTCCGTAAGGGAGCTCGGTGTAGTGGATAAGACTTACGGTGCGGAAACGTTGACCATGACAAGGAGAACTGTTCAAAAGATCCATGTGTGTCAAAGGGGATGGAGCGTGCTATGTTGGGCGTTTAGGAATAGCGAATAGGAGTGGCTGATGCAGTAGATAGAGTAGCAACACTGAAATGGAATTGGGCAGGTCACGTGGCTAGAATGACAGATAACAGATGGACAAAGCGGATACTGGAATTAAGACCAAGAGATGATGTCTACCGAAGCAGAGGTCGTCCAACAACACGTTGTACTGACGATCTAAAACGTTGTCATAAGAACTGGATGCAAGAGGCACAAGATCGCAATAGATGGAAAATTATGAGGGAGATCTATGTCCAGCAGCAACAGGGGATAAGCGAAGATTTAATGATGGTGACTCTTTCATATGGTAGAATGGTTTTTGCAATCGATTTTTCCTCCTCTGTTGGATCTTTAATTCTTTTTTGAGCATTATGAGCATTATCAATGCTATATGTTAAAAATGCGTTTTTTCTTAGCGCTGTTTTCACATTATGCATTTCTTTAATATATATGTTTATATATATATTTATATATATATATATATATATATATATATATATATATATATATATATATAATATATATATATATATATATATATATATATATATATATATATATATATATATATATATATATCGGAAAAAGGAGTACGACCGTCAATCCAATATATATATAAGGATCACTCAGACGAGTGGTGGGTTCTTATATCGGTCTCTAGGTGGAGAAATAAAAGACAAAGTTGATAGGCTACTTTATCTATTTTGAAGACGTTTCGCTTTCGAGTTTTGAAAGCATCATCAGTTCATCTAAAAAATTATTACAATATGAGAACCACACAATCATGGAAACGATGTTAATTGTTACCTTAAAAAGATATGTAGCAGTCAATGTTATTAACAAATATGTGAATGAAACTAAGTAAATGGACATAGTACGCTGATCTTGTATAAACAGTTAAGCAACTAACAACATACATGAACTTGTACAAAAATTAGCACAGCAATTGACCATGTGGTCCAAAATAAATTCAATGTTATTTATATTAATAAGTGAGAAAGAACCAAGAAAATCATAAATAACCTCCAACTATTTAATGGATATTAAACTTTGAACTTTTAACTAAAGTTAAAATCAAAGTTTAATATCCATTAAATAGTTGGAGGTTATTTATGATTTTCTTGGTTCTTTCTCACTTATTAATATAAATAACATTGAATTTATTTTGGACCACATGGTCAATTGCTGTGCTAATTTTTGTACAAGTTCATATATGTTGTTAGTTGCTTAACTGTTTATACAAGATCAGCGTACTATGTCCATTTACTTAGTTTCATTCACATATTTGTTAATAACATTGACTGCTACATATCTTTTTAAGGTAACAATTAACATCGTTTCCATGATTGTGTGGTTCTCATATTGTAATAATTTTTTAGATGAACTGATGATGCTTTCAAAACTCGAAAGCGAAACGTCTTCAAAATAGATAAAGTAGCCTATCAACTTTGTCTTTTATTTCTCCACCTAGAGACCGATATAAGAACCCACCACTCGTCTGAGTGATCCTTATATATATATATATATATATATATATATATATATATATATATATATATATATATATAGTTTGAGTTTAGTTCTTTTAAAAGGCTTAATCTGAGGCTTTATAAAAAAAATTGATTTGATACTAAAACATTTTCATATTTTTTTTCGACGTTTCGGCAGGAAATCCATGCATTTTTCAAGAAATAATATTGACTAAAAAAAACATTCTATGACAGCCATAATACTAGTTACAGTTTACGAAAAACGGATCCGATAAAAATTTAAAAAACGGGAGGACCCACCTCTAGTTTTTTAGGTATATTAGGATCGGAACCAGAGAATATGTAAAATATTTCTGATCGGAAGTATTCGTCTCACTAATGGCCAATAGGTGTTAAAAATATTTGTGGAGGGGAGACCAAGGGGAAATATGATTGTTATCTTTGTCTATTCGCTGAAAATATGATTTTATATCTGCGTTAGATATCCTGTTAAATTTTACCATACCGACCATAAACTTTTACCTATACTGTATATGTATTATATATATATATATATATATATATATATATATATATATATATATATATATATATATATTATATTATATTATATTATATATATATATATATATATATATATATATATATATATGTATATGTATATATATATATATATATATATGTATATATATATATATATATATATATATATATATATATATATATATATAGTTTGAGTTTAGTTCTTGAACCTTAATATATATTTTTTTAGTTGATTTTCTTGGGCTTAGGTTTATTAAAAAAATTGATTTGATACTAAAACATTTTCATATATTTTTTCGACGTTTCGGCAGGAAATCCATGCATTTTTCAAGAAATAATATTGACTAAAAAAACATTCTATGACAGCCATAATACGGTTTAAAAGTTATACTTTTGACTTACCAAGCATGTAAAAATTCGTAACTAACAAGTAGACGTCACACTTAAAATAATATTAAAAACATAGGACATACCCACCAAGTCACTACATGTAAAATGTATTTAAAATCTAATGTGTTGTTTATTGATGTTAGTGTGTCTATCGTTATTTTAACATTAACGAACGGACATTTAAATAACGTTAAAGTAATTTTGCAGGTCTCGAGCAGGGCACAAGTCGAGCACATGCCAGGCACTATAGTGAGAATAGGCCTTAAATGTATTCGCGCCGAAAAATATAAAATACTAATCCATAAGGAAACTAAATTCTACTAGTTGGCTGTATACCATGTATCACAATTTTGTAATATTTATTTATAAAAGGTATATCAATATAAAATTCGAAAAATATATTAAATCTTGGGAAGCATACAACGAACGTTTTATTAAAGTGACGATTTTCCTAAGAGTAACACAAATAACAATTCTGGGGGTATATGCCGTAAATGATGACTACTCAGTACAAGAAAAGAAAGCTTTTGAAGAAGACTTTAGAAAAATCTTGAACGGAATTCCTAAAAGCTATGATATTATATGCGGAGGAGACCTTAATGCCAGAGTAGAAAAACAAGTACAAAGTAAAGTGGTAGGCATGCATAGAGAAGAAACTGTAACAACAACGGAGAAAGACTCATAAATATATGCCAACAATATGAGTTAAAGGTTTTGAATGGTTTGTTCGCCCACAAGAACGTATATAAATACACCTGGTATCAGCACACAAGAGGTCTAAAATCGATAATAGAGTATTTCATAACAAAACAACAAACTAAGTTAAGAATAGAGGACGTAAAAGTGAATAGAGGATCTGAGTGCGGCTCAGACCACTGCCTACACCATTCGTAGACAGGAACCAGACAGACATCAATAAAGAACACAGAGAAAAAATAGAAAGAACTACGTACATCTTAGACAATCTAGATAACGAAAGCACACAGTTACTTTACTCCTGGAGACTAACACAAAAACCATATTAGTGGGATAAAGAAGTGGAAGAAAAGATAAAAACAAAGAAGGAAGTACATATATCAAAAGTTACAACAAGGAGACGAACAAACAAAAAAAAACAATATAAAAACTTGAATAAAGAAGTCAAACGAGAAGTGGTTAAAAAGAAAAATAGTGCATGGGAACAAAAATGCTAATACCTAGACAACCATATAGGAGGAACAAAGAGCTCTGAAGCCTGGATAACTATAAAAACGATGAGAACAACGACAAAAACTAAGTCAGGAGAAAGTCATAATAAATAGAATACCAGAGAACACATGGGTAGAGCATTTTGAGAACTTATTAACAGAGAGAAGAGAAAGGTTTAAACAAACAAATGAACAAGTGGAAGTAGAAGGAAGAATAGAAATATCAATAGACCGAGTGAAAGAAGCAGTTAATGGAATGGAATTTAAAAAATCTCCAGGCCCAGGTGGAATACATCTAGAGTTGATTAGGTATGGATTACCCAAACTATTTGAAATGATCCGAAAATTATTCGAAGTATGCTTAAACAGAGAAGAAGTTCCGCAAGAATGGAGACAATCGTATCTCTCCAATATACAAGAAAGACACAAAGATGGATTCTAAAAACTATAGAGGGATCGCACGACTAGACTCAAAAGTACTACGAAACCTGATAGAAAATGATATTAAAGACAAGCAACCCGAAGAACAAGCGGGATTTAGGGCCGGACGCTCTACTATGGATAATATTTTCACATTAAAAATTGCAATGTAAAAGCGAGTGCAGAGAAATAGAGAAACCCATATAGCTTTAATAGATTTGGAAAAAGCATATGACAGTGTACCGATCTCCCAACTATGGATAGAAATGGGTAACTTGAAAATAAACTCAATTCTTATTAACGCCACTCAAAAATACTACGAACAAAACTTTGCAAGAATTAAAATGGGACAAGAAATTACCTCTCATTTTTAAACAACAAAGGAACTAAGACAAGGCTGCTGTCTGTGACCCACCTTATTTAAAATCTATTTGAACGGATCCTTAGTGAAATGGGTAAAAAAATGTAGAAACATGGGAATAACGGTGGAAGAAAACACGCTGTATACACTTTTCTTTGCGGATGACCAGATAGTAATTGCCGAAGACAGCTACGATCTTAGCTATATGGTAAGAAAATTGCAAGAAGAATATGAGGTGGCAGGTCTAAACATGAATATGACAAAATGTGAATATATCTCAGTGGGAACAGATAAAATATGTGACCTAGTCTTGGAAGACGACAAAATCAAAGGCGTACAATCCTGAAAATATTTGGGGGTCATTTTCAACAAGAAGGGAAATAACGCAAATGAAATTAGAGAAAAAATCAACAAGGGCAGCGATCCGTGCCTTAAACTCTCTTCTCTGGCAAAAACAATTCGACGAGAAACCAAAAAACACATTTACGGTAGTATAGTCCAAACTATAACACTTTATGGTTCTGAAGTATGGGACGTCACCAAAGCTAATAGAAACAAACTTATGACGACAGAAACGGATTATCTGAGACGAAGCTGGGGTAGATCGAAACTGGAGAGAGTTAGAAACGAACAAATAAGAAACGAAATAAAAATGGAGCGAAATATCAATGATGACATAGAAAGAAAGCAATTAATCTGGTTCGGGCATATTAAAAGAATACCAGAGTACTCGGACATGTTAAAAAAATGCCAGAGTACAGATGGCCTAGAAGAGTACTGGAATGGATATCTGGAAAAAGATGGAAATTGAGGGCGGAGGAGCGGCGACAGCCGTAATCAATCCGTTTATATATATATATATATATATATATATATATATATATATATATATATATATATATATATATATATATATATATATATATATATATATATATATATATATGTATATATATATATAAATTTATTAATATAAAAAAACCTTATCGGGCCACATCACAGATAGAATAACTATTCCATCATCAGTGCTGTCTGGATTTACATGTTTGAAGCCACTAAATATGTGGGTAAAAACCCTTTAAATGTAGTTAGATTAACTTTGAATTACATATTTGATATTTAGAAACTATGATGTTTTTAAGTTATAAAAGGAATTGATCACATGGTAACGTAGGACTCCACTTTAGTTGCTAGTCCTTATCAAATACTAGTTCAAAAAGATGATGTCAGAGACTGGTGGAAATATTACTTACTATGACAGTTTATTGAACAAAAAAACAGAAAATCAGTTAAGCTAACGAATACAGTAATAGCAATGATCAAAAAAAATATCAGTCGAGGAAGAGGCTTAAGCACTTCAAAAACTAAAGAAAGGTAAAGCTGCTGCACCAAATGACGTCCTTCTGGAATTGAAGACAAATGAAGGAGCAGTATATTAGTACCTATTTACAAAAACAAAAAAGAAATTTAACAATGCATAAACTATAGAGCCATTAAACGACTTAGTCGCACCATGAAAATATGTCAGAGTGTAATTGATGGATGGATCCAGAATGAAATTCAAAATATACGAAAATCAGTGTGGATTTATGCAAGGCAGATCAATAACAGATGCAATTTTTATTATAAGACAGCGGATGGATAATGTAGAAACAAATAAACAAATTCTCGTATAATATGCCTTGATTTTGAAAAACCATATGATAAGGTTCCTAGAGAAGTTCTGTGATGGGCGCTGAATAAGAAAGGAGTCGCCAGTGAGCTATGAAAATTGATAGTCATTTTATTGGCGTAACAGTGCATTGCTTATAAATTTGTATTAATTCAAAATGCATATATTTTGTATCTGTTTATCTTTATATTAATATTGCTAATGTGTGATACTCCTACCTAAGAACAATAAATAATATTGTAGCGTTTTATATTTAATGTCTAAATAATAATATAAATTCGATTCTATATAGTACGCCCCTGGTACGCTAGAAATGTGTTGTCTGTAGAGATTTTTAAAAACGCAATAATTCTTCAATAAATAAAAACGTATTTGCTAAAGAGAACAATTTATGGCTTTTTAACTTCAACGTTCCCAGAAAAATATTGCAATCTTGGTATTATTTTTTCTAAAGCGCAGTAACGCCGGATGTTTTGAACGAATTTGAGTAAAGAATTTGTTGATTTGACAAGATGGCAATGGTTTTGTGCGGGGAAAAGAGGGGTTACTGTCCGGAGATTGAGATCGAGAGGGTCAGCGAGGACAGTGATCATGAGTGATGAATAATTGCTCGCAGCGAAAGGTCGTTTTAATTATGATGTGGTAAACCGGCATTCATTCGTCAAAATGGTGGAATTTTCATTCTAAGTAATATGTCGTTTCTGAAAGAGTGACCAGTAACCACTGTTTTTATTTTGGCTGAAGATTTATGATGTTTGAGCAGTGAACAAGTTTAGTTCCTGTTTTGTTTTTCGTTTTTTGAGAAATCCAGTTCCTTTCCGAGATGTTTCACCTCATGTAGAATAATATTGGAGCAATTTTGACTTGGATGTGCCAGTTTCAGCTTCCAATAAAGCTTTCTGTTGATGTGCAGTTGGATACCCCGCAGAAGTTAGCCAGTTGTTCAAAAGTTTAAGTTAACGTGTGTGAACTGAGGTAACATTTACGTTATTAATTTTTAAAGTAAAAATAGACATTTTCTTTTAAAAAGACAAAATTTGCTTTCTTTTATAAATTATTTTAAAAAAAAATTTGTAATTATATTATGTTAGGGCCTGGTTTAAACTATCATGTCATAATTTTATCCTGTTTTAAAAATGTTTGTTTTGACGTATGACAGTTTGATTTTTAATCTATTTTGATTTGTAGTAAAGATTAAATTTTATTCTTTATAAAAGGATATCCATAAAATTTGGCCACATTATCTACTAGGAACCATTTCAGAGAATTTTGTAACCTTTTGTTAACAGATATGTAAGTTTTTTGTCATTTGTATTTGACATATTTTGTCAAATATAATATGCCTTTGTTGCTGTAAGTTGTATTGCTTTATAAGCTGTATTTTTGAAAACTGTTTGAGACAATAATAAATGTTTAATTTGTTTCTCTTATCTATTTTGAGTTTTATTTGAAAAAGATATTTTTTTTTTATATTTTTGATGTTATACAATTATTTCCTTAGTTACAACTAGTGGTTGTAATAGGTATAATTGGGCACCTCAAGTGGCGCCCTATATTAAATTTCTTGAGGTGTTTCCGTTTATTTTCATTCTGTTTGTCCAATAGATTTGTATAAGTACCTTTTATTTCCTTTTTTGTAGTTGCCCCAATCCAACCCCCAATATCCTCAACTTATCCACGACCTAGCTCTCCAACAACCAACTGAGTGTCGTATGCACTTGTTTCGATTATTTTGTTTGCCCAATCTTGTCCCCCATATTCTTACCCTGTGGTAAGCAAAATAGTTGTTACAAATTTAGCGCCCAACGTGTGTGGCTTGTCTTATGTTTTGCTCCAAATTGTACTTTTGTTACAATTTTGTCGCCCAATCGGTGGGGCATTTGAATATTTCCATTTTTTTTTTAGATTTTTGATCCTTTTTCCTGAAGCCACTATCTTTTTCAGTTTCCCCAGTTTTCTGCCATTTATATCAACTTTTTGTTTCCTTTTGAATAAGTGCCCCAATTGTCTCAAACATATTTAATTGTAATATATTAAATATATGTATTTTGTACCAAAATTTATATTTGTGTATATTAACATATGTGTATTGTTTTTTATATGTATTGGTAAGTAAATGAAAGCAAATATTTGAGTTGAATATTTAAATATGAATTTTGATTGAAGTATTGATATTGAAAAGAATTTAAAAAACAGTAGCAAATTATACAGTTACTGTTACATTTATTTTTTTATTGATTTGACAAATTTTACAGAATAATCGGTTTTTGTAATTTTTTATTTGTTCGGTCATTTTAAGTAAATGTTTGTATTTGTTTGAAGGACTTTGTTTGAGCTATGTAGTTGAGAAGTAGTATTATGCAATTTGTCTTCTAATTAACCGTCTCTGAAGGTGTATTTAAATGCCAAAGGTTAATTAAAGTTGTAGTACGAGTAGTCATTGTGAGTCGTAGAGAAGATTCGACAAGTTTAGTCTCAGTAGTAGACTGTGTGTTTATTGTGTATCCTTTCTTGTATCTGAATGACCACAGGTAAATATTTGTGATCAGGAGATGCTGTTTTAGTTTTGACTAGGAGCAGTCTCATTTAGATTTTTCGGAACAAGAGTTGGTTTATTTTGGTATCATTTAGTGTAGCTCACTCAAAGGTCAAGTTTTCAATATTATTAGTATTTTGTCTTTCCCTGTATGTACGGTTTATGTTTTTTGTTAGTATCCATGTTGTCCCATGTTGTTTGAAACCATTTTTTTAGTCCCTGTTAGTGGAAGTGTGAACTTTTAGGAGACAGGTCAAAGACCTCATTTTTGTTTACCAACTGTTACTAAGTCAAGAGCAGAAGTTGCAGCAAACTGATTGAGTTTTGGATTTCAGTACGCGGGAGTGCAAGTGAGACTTACTATCAGGTGATAAATGGAAACGGTTGTTTCTTAAAATTGTCATATTTTCTACCAGTTGTTGAAGTTGATTTTAGTTATTTTGTGTGTTTGTTTTCATCCAATTTTTGAAAAATGAAGTCTACTCAGGTTAATCATTTGAAATCAGGAGAGTTATCTTATGAGCTTTTCATAAGAGGTAAAAATGTCCCAAATAAGACAGTTGATGATAAGAGAAAGATGTTAAGAGCTTTGTTGGCCAAGGAGGCCACTTTGTCTTCAAGTTTAGTCGATTTGGTTAGTAATGTAGTAGATCCTGAGACAGAGTTGTGTGAGATTAAGTTGATTATGGAAGATTTATGTATTAGTGCTCAATCAATAAATGTAGAATCAAATAAGGCTGATTTTGCTAGATTTGAGACAAGGTCTACACATTTAGATACCAGATTAGAAAATTTCCCTATGAATGATGTTGAGGAAGATGTTAAAAAGTTCGTCAATGAGTGTAAGGATGATTTGTTGTTGTTACAGGGTGATGTGTTAGAAAAACTAGAATTATCTGATGATTTAGTAAAACCATCCACTAGTAGCCCAGTTTCAGTCCCTGTAGTTCCCAGTTGTACAGCCCCAGCTCCAATAATACAGGTTTCAACTCCTGTAATTATTTCTGATCTACATATTAAGTTTAATGGTGAGAGTAAAGCCCTTCCCACATTTTTAGAGAAAGTTAGAGATTCTGCTAGGTCTCGGAATATTTCCGAAGACATCCTGTTTCGCTCAGCCATTGAGTTATTTGAAGGTAATGCTGCTATTTGGTATAGGAGTGTTAGAGATAAAATTAATAGTTGGGATGAGTTGGTAGCCCTACTCAAATCTGCTTTTTTACACCCAGATTATAATGATAATCTCTTTGATGAAATTAAAAATAGAAAGCAAAAAAGGAATGAATCCATAACCATTTATTCAGCAGTGATGGAAAACCTTTTTAAACGTTTGGAAACATATCCTAGTGAAGCCCAAAAAGTGAAAATAATGAGGAAAAATATTTTAGTGGATTACATTCCACTGATAGCCCTTCAAGATTTTGCTACAGTAGAAATGTTAGTAGCAACTATAAAACGTTTAGAGCAGAATGTCCTGCCCTTGTTGCAGACTACTAAAGGTCTTGCAGGTATTTCGATTGATGATTCAGAAAAGCCCAAAGAACAAGTTCATGTGGTGAATAATCAAACCAAGCAAGATAGAAGTGGAGTAGGTAACAGACAGGACAGAGAAAATTCTTCTAAGAGACCCAATCCCAAACATAAGTATGAGAATAATAGACCCAGTCCTCCAGAGAATACTGAAATAAGAAATCAGTCTTTTTCGTCCCCACCTCCAATGATGCAATCTTTTTCGTCCCCACCTCCAGTAACGCAGTCTGCCCCTTATCAAGCTCCAAGAAATCCGAAAAAAATTATTTGTTTTAATTGTAATAGACCAGGTCATATTTCCCGTGACTGTAGGAGTAAGTCAGTATCTTGTTGGCGTTGTGGTCATAAAGGTGTGATCACATCTTCTTGTCCTAAGTGTTGTATTTCAAATAGGTCTAAGTCCAATAGACCTTACAGGTCATCAGTGAACCCAATTTTTGAAAAGAAAGATTTTGATAGTCGTCCCCATGTTAATTGTTTAGAAGTTGATGTAGATAGAATAGACCCTTGGCTCGATAATTTGAGATCAAAGATAATCCGATCCCCCCTTGATTTTCCACAGTGGAAGGTGGAGAATGATTTTGTTTATAAGTTTGCCCCTACCAGAAATTCTTTTAAGACTAATGATGTAGAATGGAAAATTGTTGTGCCCAAACCACAAAGGTCTGAAGTTATGAAGTCTTGTCATGAGCCACCTACGTGTGCTCACTTTGGATTTTCCAAAACTTTGTCCCGTATTCAGGAAAGATATTATTGGCCCCAGATGCGTGTTGATGTGCTTAAGTTTGTCAGGTCATGTAAAGTTTGTGGTGCTCAGAAGACACCAAATTATGCTCCATTAGGTAAAATGGGTAAGCAGAGAGAGGCCAAGTTTCCTTGGCAAATAGTTGCAATAGATCTGATAGGTCCCTTTGTTCGTTCAAAGAAAGGTTATACGTGGTTATTAGTAGTTGCTGATTGGTTTAGTAAATATACTTTAGTCCAACCTTTGAGAAAGGCCACGGCTAAGAATATTGTTGAGTTTTTGGAAAATGATGTTTTCCTAATGTTTGGTGTTCCTCAATATGTGATTTGTGATAATGCCTCAAATCTGAACAATCCTCTCTTAATTGAGCTCTGTAATAGGTATAACGTTCAGAAAGTATGGTTTAGCCCAGTATATGCACCTCAGTGTAATTTTGTGGAGAGGAACAATAGAACCATTGGTACAGCAATACGTACGTATGTTAAAGACCACGTAGATTGGGACAAGAATTTAGCAAAGATCAGACAAGCTATTAACACTGCAAAGCATGAAGTGACTGGATATACTCCAGCTTTCCTGAATTATGGCCGTCATGTTCCTTTAAGTGGAAACTATTATGGTGTTGATCATAAGGATCAACAGAATCAAGATATCGAGATAATTCCAGGTGACCGTAACATGTATGCTTCAGAAGTCAAAGGTTTGGATAAAGTTTTTGAAAAGGTTAAGGCTAATCTTCGAAAAGGATATGAACGTAACGCTAGGAGTTACAACTTACGTAGAAGAGAAGTCCAATTTCAAGTGGGTGATAGAGTTTGGAAAAGAAATAAGGTTTTGTCTTGTGCTGTCAACAAGTTTATGTCCAAACTAGCACCGAAGTATATTGAAGCAACTATCAAGGAAAAATTGTCACCAGTGGTTTATCGTTTGTCAGATTTAAATGGTTCGGATCTTGGTAAATGGCACATTAAGGATTTAAAGCCTTTTGTATCAGATGAGGACAATATGTCATCTTTAAGTAATTAGTTCATCCTATCCCATGTCGGTATTTTCGAGTTTGTATGTTGATTTGATTTCATCCCTTTGGAATATTGTTTCACTTTTGATAATTTTAATTCAGGTAACCTATTTTATTTGGGAGACACATGTGAGAATCACATTTTGTCATATGTAGGTATATAGATTTAGGGTCTATATCCTAATTATTTTTTTGTAGAACCGTTGCCGAATTCCCTGTCTCGCTAGGCGTATAGTGGAGATAGTAGACGTCTACCTGTTAAGTGTAGAGCAATTTATTTTGGATTTGTGCGTAGCACTTGGTTTAGGCAACGAGGTGTCATGGCTATGCCTGCCCGACAAATCACTTGTGTTACTGCTGTAAATGTCAGCGAGGTTCACTGCAGGGCATAAGGTTAGCTTCCCCCAAGGCATAGAAACTCATGTCACCTACAGTTCATTTTAGAGTCAAACATTTCAGTCTACTCGACTTTAAAGAGTCTGGCGATCGATGGCACGCTAGCCCATTCTTGTAACTAATTTTGTTTTTGTTGTTTAATCCCATGCTAGCCATCATCTAAAAGATATTATTAAGAAGTTTCGACTCAGTTAGGAGGTCATCTTCTGATTTTGTTTTTGTTTGTTTTGCTTTTATCAAAAACTGGATAAGAATTATCCGAGTTTTTTCTTTTAAGAAGGGGCATTGTAGCGTTTTATATTTAATGTCTAAATAATAATATAAATTCGATTCTATATAGTACGCCCCTGGTACGCTAGAAATGTGTTGTCTGTAGAGATTTTTAAATACGGAATAATTCTTCAATAAATAAAAACGTATTTGCTAAAGAGAACAATTTATGGCTTTTTAACTTCAACGTTCCCAGAAAAATATTGCAATCTTGGTATTATTTTTTCTAAAGCGCAGTAACGCCGGATGTTTTGAACGAATTTGAGTAAAGAATTTGTTGATTTGACAAGATGGCAATGGTTTTGTGCGGGAAAAGAGGGGTTACTGTCCGGAGATTGAGATCGAGAGGGTCAGCGAGGGCAGTGATCATGAGTGATGAATAATTGCTCGCAGCGAAAGGTCGTTTTAATTATGATGTGGTAAACCGGCATTCATTCGCCAAAATGGTGGAATTTTCATTCTAAGTAATATGTCGTTTCTGAAAGAGTGACCAGTAACCACTGTTTTTATTTTGGCTGAAGATTTATGATGTTTGAGCAGTGAACAAGTTTAGTTCCTGTTGTTTTTTCGTTTTTTGAGAAATCCAGTTCCTTTCCGAGATGTTTCACCTCATGTAGAATAATATTGGAGCAATTTTGACTTGGATGTGCCAGTTTCAGCTTCCAATAAAGCTTTCTGTTGATGTGCAGTTGGATACCCCGCAGAAGTTAGCCAGTTGTTCAAAAGTTTAAGTTAACGTGTGTGAACTGAGGTAACATTTACGTTATTAATTTTTAAAGTAAAAATAGACATTTTCTTTTAAAAAGACAAAATTTGCTTTCTTTTATAAATTATTTTAAAAAAAAAATTTGTAATTATATTATGTTAGGGCCTGGTTTAAACTGTCATGTCATAATTTTATCCTGTTTTAAAAATGTTTGTTTTGACGTATGACAGTTTGATTTTTAATCTATTTTGATTTGTAGTAAAGATTAAATTTTATTCTTTATAAAAGGATATCCATAAAATTTGGCCACATTATCTACTAGGAACCATTTCAGAGAATTTTGTAACCTTTTGTTAACAGATATGTAAGTTTTTTGTCATTTGTATTTGACATATTTTGTCAAATATAATATGCCTTTGTTGCTGTAAGTTGTATTGCTTTATAAGCTGTATTTTTGAAAACTGTTTGAGACAATAATAAATGTTTAATTTGTTTCTCTTATCTATTTTGAGTTTTATTTGAAAAAGATATTTTTTTTTATATTTTTGATGTTATACAATTATTTCCTTAGTTACAACTAGTGGTTGTAATAGGTATAATTGGGCACCTCAAGTGGCGCCCTATATTAAATTTCTTGAGGTGTTTCCGTTTATTTTCATTCTGTTTGTCCAATAGATTTGTATAAGTACCTTTTATTTCCTTTTTTGTAGTTGCCCCAATCCAACCCCCAATATCCTCAACTTATCCACGACCTAGCTCTCCAACAACCAACTGAGTGTCGTATGCACTTGTTTCGATTATTTTGTTTGCCCAATCTTGTCCCCCATATTCTTACCCTGTGGTAAGCAAAATAGTTGTTACAATATTACCTAACAATTTTAAATCATTTGATAATAGTTAATATAATACATAAAATACTGTTTGTATGATGTAAAAAAATTTACTACCATTTATTTAAAAATTTATTTATAACAGTTTTAATTATTTGTATGACAATTGACAGTAGATAAATTTATTAATATTTAAAATTAGTCAGTAATAAATTTTATTATTATTCGCCAAATTCGAATTTTATTTTAGTCATTGTGTGGTTACAAGTACCTTATATGATCTGCTACAGTTACAATGCAAATTTTCTTAGAAATGATAGTTCCATATTTTACGGATATTTCTAAATGTAGTTATTTATTATTTCAGTGTGCTCGGTAACCCAAAAACTTTTTCATCCATATCCAATTTAACATTAGGTTGAACAAAAATTTAATTTCGCCAATATAATTCGACATAATAATTATAAATAATACTTTCCTGTCAGCAATGTGGAGAACGACATTAATAGTCTTGTATTACTTAATTATTTTAGATTTCAAGTAATAATCTCCACGCAATGATTTTGATATAAATAAATTTCTTTGTTTTATAAGTATATTCAAATAAGAGAAAATATTCAATAGTCGATAATTTTACTTGTTAAATTAAACATCGAAATATGAGCATATATTCTATGCAAGTATGGACAATCATCAATGGGCTTTCAAGTATTACCCGAACACATTTCAACCCATAATTGTTTCCTTCAATTGAATCCATAATATATGCTTCCGTGGTTTGTTTCTCATTCTGAAAACATCTATTGGATTATTTATTGACTTATCTTCCAATATTTCAACTATTCTATATCCTTTGATTCTACTAATTTTTCCAATCCAAGCAAAAGCAACAACCATCAAACCAACAAAGTTTTTGATTTCTGGCTCATTCATTTATATATTAAACATAAAAGTCAAACCGTTACTACCAAGAGTAAATTAGATAATGAATCTAATCGTAGATTGGATAGTCTTATGCTGGCACTCTTAGGCTGGCCCTACACCAGTGGTCAGACATAATTCGTTTATATTTCAACTAGCTAGTGGTCCTCCATCCATTTGTTAGTTATTATAAAAAAAAAAAGATGATATAGAAGGCAGTACAGTAAACTAGCGCGAAGATTCATGCTTTGTTTTCTGTAGGTTTGTTTAAAATTTAAATAATATTTTTAAAATTAAACTTTATTATTTATATTTAAAGAAATATATTATTATAATAAAATATTTCAATAAATTATTATGTTTGCTCTGAATTTACTGAAAAATGTAGCAGTGAAAAAGAAAATTTAATTATTTGTGGAGATTTCAATTTTAAAGATTTAAAATGGCCATTTCAAACTCCGCTTGTTTTAGATAATGCCAATATTTGATTGTATAATTTATTTTTTAAACTAATATGAATCAAAAAGGAAAAAAAGGAAAAGACAGTTAATATTTGATTTCACATATAGTGCGTCTATGTAGCCGCTTCTACGTATTTCATACGTAGTAGCCTCATCAGAACGGCAATTCATAGTCGCTTTGAACGTGAAAATAAATCTCTTCTGTCTTAGGAAGCAACTCTATGGCTTCGAATGGACGCAAATAGCGACATCTGATATTAAAATACGTAAACTAATTTTTGAAACCAAATTCAGATTTTTGCTTTAATCTGTGCCTTCTAAGAATTGCAAGGCAAAACGGACGTAAAAGGCCGCGATTATAGCAAAAATCTGAATTTGGTTTCGAAAATTAGTTTACGGATTTTAATATCAGATGTCGCTATTTGCGTCCATTCGAAGCCATGTTAGAGTTGCTTCCTAAGACAGAAGAGATTTATTTTCACGTTCAGAGCGACTATGAATTGCCGTTCTAATGAGGCCTATTAGGCCGAAATACGTATAAGCGGCTACATAGACGCACTATACGTGAAATCAAATCTTAACTGTCTCTTCCTTTTTATTCCGATTACTCTGAACGAGTACAAGAAACCAATTCGCTAATGATTTTTGCTTAGTTGAGGAGATATGTCGTGGAATGCAAATTTTAGATTCCCCATGTCTCTAATATCGTCTTTATTAACGTCTGTTTTACCTTGCAATTCTTAGAAGACACAAATTAAAGTAAAATCTGAATTTGGTTTCAAAAATTAGTTTATGGATTTTAATATGAACCGATTTGTAACACAACCTACTAGATATCGTCAAGGTAATACTCCTTTAGTTTTAGACTTAATTATCACTAATGAGGAAGCAGTTATCAGTGAAATTCATTATTTTTCACCAATAGGTATTTCGGTCCATGCAATTCTTCATACACAGGTTCAATTGGTCATTGCTGGAGCAATAAATGAAAAAAATATTTTATGGGAGAGGGTAACGAAAAAACCATCTGAGGAAGATATATTTATCGACAATTTTAAAATATTTTCGAATGCATTTACAGTTGAATTGAAAATCTTTGCAAACAAATTCAATCCCAACTTCATGGTAATCTGAGTAACACCGAGATATAAAAGTGGAAATAAACTCCTTTCGACTAATTATCGACTGGTAACAGTTCGTCAACATCAGTTAAAATAATTGGAAAATTAATAGCTTATTTATTGGTATCCTTCTGGTTAGATTAAAATGTTATTCCAGTCTTTCAACACAGATTTCTGAAGAATCCTTCTGTAACTAGCAACCTCCTTCTCGCTCTTAAAGAATGGACTTTATCTGTGAACCGACATGAGCCGGTTAAATTATTTATACAGATTTTTCCTGTTGTAATGTGAGCGTAGCAAGTGAGTGAGAAGTTGGAATAAAGGAAGTAGCACAGAAAAAGATAATAATTATTCGAGATAATTATTATATATTCCAAATCAAATAAGGGATAATTATTACAGTAAAATTTGCGTTTTAAATCACACAAAGAAATTGACCTAGTTATTGCATTGTTTAAACGTATAAAAAGCACGAAACTATTGTTGTAAAAAAATAACAACACCCGTGACCCAAATACGAGTAATAACGCCTAAGACTACAATTCAGCAACCTTGGACTATAACCGGTCAATGAGGACACCATTCGATAAAAACTAGAAGACTGGGTCAGCCAAGGCAGTAGTAGTGATACGGCGGGCGTCCAGGCATCAATTGCCTGCTCCGGACACTCTCGACGCGGTAGCGTCGGGTACGAAGTAGGCAGTAGTCAGTCAGTCAGTAGTCAGTCAGTCAGTATTGGATATACGACGGAAGCGGTCCGTAGTAGCGGGCAGCTGTGCCTGCCCGAGGCAGTAATTGCCTCCGGGAGCGTCCAGTACGCGAACAGTCAGTAGGTGATTCTCCGGGGGCCGCGTATTGAAACGAATAAAATGTGTGAATTGACAAAGTTCAGAAGAACTGAAAGAGAAGTGATGGAAAAAAAAATACTAAAAATAGGGCTAAGCTCAGAGGAACAAATTTAAATGGCCAAAGAGACACTAAATCTCAAGTGAGTGTTCGGGCTAGCTTCAATGCACTGGATTGTGGCTTTAAAGATTTAAACAGATAGCAAGGATACTGAGCTAATGAGACAAGAAACGAAATGAGACCTGGTAATATCAAACGTGATACAACTAAAGAAGGTCACTGGGAATAAATTTATAGAAAGAGAACAATAAGAAGAGAAAAGAAGGGCGCCAACTCAACGATAGTTGAGATTTTGAAGTAACAAATGAATCTGGAGGTAATACTCTGAAATACAAAAATACTAAATATTAATCTTGTTTTGCTATGTTATATACTGGTTAGTAGAACTGAAATAAAACTCAAAATGGCAACAATAAATATATTTATAAACAAATGTATATAGGTATATGTGTATAAACAATTTACATATAATGCAAAGCCAAATAACAGTGGTAGTGGATGGTGTACAGATACAATAGGACCTAATAGCCCCTCAACAAATGAATAGTCACTACCACTGGCCAAATAAAATATGAAATATTAGTATACAACAAGAATAGTCCGTAGGGTAGCCAAAGTCTTAAAACAAAAAGGTAGTCATTTAAATTTAAATTAGTTCTACTAAAATGAGGTACTAATGACAATATTGTAAAGATATCAAACTTGATAAATCTCTATTACAATTATATTAAATATATATATTACATCCAAAAAATGAGTTGTTCCATACTCATTATATAATATTTAAAAACAAACCACATTAAATTTATGTCCCTCTTAATATCAAATTGTATTATATTAACAAAAATATTATATCCAAAAAAAAGTGAGTTTGGTCAGACTCTCTAAATCCTAGTTAAAACCTAATAACACATGAAGTGTCCCTTTTCCTCCCGAATATTTTATAATTAAATTATCAAAAAAAAATTATTATAAAGGTATTCACCTTATCATATGCATATGATCAGTTAACAGTAAATATAAAGTAATACGTAATACAAAAGGTCAAATAGTTAAACGACTTATCTTTACAGCACTATAAGTCCATAGGAAAAACTCCTCTTGGCACGGCTACATCAGTTTGTGGCTGTAAAGACGAATCCTGGTCACAAAAGCCACAACCAGTCACTGGTCTCTGGGTGACAGCAAAATCCACGGGTTTACTAACTATGTAAGGAATTTAGTTACTAGTATCCTTGGGGGAATACTCTGAAGAGAATATCCTCAAGTGAAATGACGTTAATATTTTCACGTGACGGAATCTAAAATGATTATTTAATTTAATAAATACAATTCAATAGGTGTAGCATCATGGATTGACTGCACCAAAACAAAACATCAAAACATTAGGTATTAGGTTAAGTCAACATGTCAGATTTATGAAGTTACTTTCGTAGGCATGGCAAGCTTGCGCCATGAAAAGAACATGCGCAGAATACAGAAGGCTGTACCACATTTGTAGAACCTTTTATATTCCACCAAAAAAGTTAGGTAAAAAAGAACCAAAAAAACTTAATGATAACGACGTGGAATAAAACAGAATTTAAGTTTAACTATATAAAAAAAATGACCTTCTGTTCTTTGCAAGTAAATCAAGGAAATTTTATATTTAAATTATTTCGGAACTCAAAAATAAATCTCTAAAGAAATACTAAATACAATGATAAATTTGATTATATGATAAGGAGATAATACGTATGAAATGATTTACTTACATGGAGCTCGCAGCACGCCCAAAAAAACTCTTCCTTTTTATGTGGAACTCATAAATGAATATTGATTTTAAAATTAATTATTACTATAAATATTTCTATTTTATTCTTCCTTGCTCCAATTCCGTCACTTTGCAGGTGAACAATTTCACCGGTTGGCGTGTCTGCGTTGACGAGTTCAGACCAAAACTAATCGTTCCGCTTCCGCATAAAATCGATCAATCCTTTCAACGCGCTAACAGCGCGTGTGGGGGAAAAATGTCGATTCAAAATCGATCGTAGGCGGGTAATAAAAATTTCTTGAGGGGTTTAAATTGGACTAGTCAATAGCGTAAACGCTACAGTATCATCTGGCATAGTATCGCGTGTAGTCCGGTTATTGTGGCAGCTCGAAAGTTCGCAACCCTCAACTGACCGAGTTCCAGAAGACTGAACGTGTCGTGGTTGAAAGCCCTAATATACACATAAGGTAACAGATTTCTTTATACTAACCTGTGTAATTATATTAGTACAACTGTCAACTCTTCACTATCTTGCTTCATCGTCTCCCGACGCGCAGAATAACGTGTTAACGATTGTATTAGTAACTTCAGGGTAGATTCAATATATTGTTGACTCTAATTTGGTTTTTTTTTTATGTTCCTTTCGTCCGACTCACTAGAGACTAGGAGAACACGAGATTCTGCGTATGCATATCTCCGGCTTCAAAAGTAAGCCCATAACCTCTGTGCTTTACAGGACCTGAGACCTAGGAGTCCTTACCCCTATCCCGAAATCCCTTATCTTCTCGTAAATCCACGAAGACGAGCCAGCCCTCCAGACCAGTGTGACCAGTATTCCTTGCAGCCGCTCGCAGGGTTAGCATCCCTTGAGGATCTATTGAGTATTACATTTGGTGACAGCGTTTTCCTTAACTTCACATAACTCTCCCATCCATATTATTTTACACTGTGCATTTGATAAGGTACCCATAAAAAATTAATGCTGAAGCTAGAACATTATGGCGTGCTTGGTGAGTGGTTATTGTAGTTAGAAAACTTATTTTTTGAAAGAATTTTTTCGGTCAAAGGAGAAAATAACTGCAGTGTTCCACGTGCAGTAGCCAGTGGTGTCCCTGAGGGATCAATATTAGGGCCTATTCTTTTTTTGATGTACGTATCTGATTTAACGTTTGTATGGCAGTCAAAATCTATTTTATGCAAGATACGAAGAAAGTATGTAACATCCACAACATAAATGCAGAGGTCCCGCAAGGCAGTGTCTTAAGACCAATTCTCTACACAATCTTTACAGCTGGTTTTCCAACTGAAAAAGCCACAATCGCAACATTCGCAGATGATATTGCAATTCTGGTTAAAAACTTAGATCCCATATAAATAGCTGAAATATTACATACAAAAAACCATACATTTAATTGAAATATGGGCTAAGAAATGAAAGATAAAAAACATTCCCAAAACTGATACTGTAAAATATCTTGGATTACACCTTGACAAGAGGCTAACCTGAAAAACACACATCTGGGTGAAGAGGAAGCAATTAGGAATGAAATTCAAAAAACACTACTGGTTACCCGGCTGTAATCCAACAAAGCGATTTCAATCTAAGGTGCCTCGTAGCATCACTGATGCGCCGTGGTTCATTTCAAATGCAGATATTTATAGGAACTTGAAGATCGAAACAGTATTTCAAATCATCACTCATCAACCTCATCATAACCCCTCTAATTTCAGTCTAGTTACAGTGGTAATTACTGTACTACTGCACTAAATTCAAATTGAAGTTTTACTACATAATAAATGAAACTCCTCCAGAGTGAGAAAAATATACTTAAAACTGTTGAGCATAATACGTTGGGTTAGTTTAAAATAAATAAAAAAAACCTATTTTACTATAAGCACATGGATGATATGAGAAGATTACAGAGTCCATATGGTTCTATAAAAGTTGTTGCAAGTAGAAAAACGGAAACTAAAAAAAAATTCTCACAGTTAAAATTTGAATCGTCACGTTCTTTTTAATTAACCTGAAGCAAGTCAATATAAACAATCGTTCGAAAAGGAACTTTACGTTTTTTAAATTCTTTTAAACGTGTTGAGTTGCTATCTACAAGTCCTATCAGAGAGTTACTAGCAACCCCAGTTGAGTGCTACGTTGCCATGTGATCAATTTCTTTTATAACTTAAACATAATTGTTGATTATTCAACATTGTTCAATATTCAACAGCACCAATAAAAAGATCACCAATAAAAAAATCACTAATAAAAAGATGGCGTCCGATAAGGATGATCGCGAGAGTGAGAGCGAAAAAACCAAGTTTAAGTACTTGTTGCAAAACTAAAAAAATAAGCACAATAATGTGTGAAGTGTGGAAAAGCCTTTCATAAATCATGCACGGCACGAGATTGGGCCGGAAAACTTCAAATTTTAGATGAAACGCGTGTGAATTGTTGTGATTCTAATATAAACTTAAAAAGTGGAGATGGCATGGAAAATACAATTATTTATCTGCTAAATGAACTAATTTGTGAATTAAGCGGTAAAAATCAAATCCTAGAGGAAAATAATAAGCTGCTATGGGAAAAATTAGAAAGCATAGAGAAAAAGTTAAAAAAAAATCCATGGAGGTAAAAAATGCTGCAAAAACTAAGAATATCAATAACAATCCATTAATTTTAAAAGAACAAAATGCTTTGAAATAGGCTACAAGGTCGGTTGAAGCAGTCACAGAACAGCCACTTTGTTCAGTTGATTTGTCTGAGCTGCCACTTAAACCAAGAATATCAAGCAGTTCAATTGCACCCGTGACGCCTGTTAAAGATGCCAACCGTCTACTGGTAAGATGAAAATGATAAATGGGAAACCCAAAAAAAAGAGGTTTTTACAAAACACCTCGTCCAACACTTATTGAACAACCAGATCCACTCCAGGGAACAAATGAGAATGTTGGAAGTATCCTGCGTGTAGCCACAAAACATATGGCGATTTTCCTGTCAGGTTTCGATCCAAAAACGGAAGCTCAGGAAATACTTAAACTATCTAAAAGAAAGAAAACTGGATGAAAATGTTATCTGCGAAAAAATAGAAACCAGGACAGATAAGTACAAAAGTTTATTTAAAATTACTGTTTCAGAACTAAAAATACCTCATTTAATGCAGCAAGAATTATGGCCGAATGGTGTAATTTTTAACCATTTTCAGAATGTACAGAGGCACCCCAGTGTCAAAAGACAGTCTACAGCACACACCAAAAGAAATTATCAGTAATCCACTTAAATACGCAATTAATTAAAACAAGTATTGATGCCATTAATTTTACCCTAGAAGATCATGATGAATGCTTTGCTCTTTGTTTAACTGAGCACTAGAAAACAGAAGAACAACTGCGAGACTACAATGTGCGGAATTTTAAACTGATCTCTTCATATTGCAGAAGCAGTTCATAGGAGCACGGTGGCAGTGCGGTATACATCAAAGACACATTTATTGCAAAAGCCCGGGAAGATATTTCTAGTTTATCAGAAAGAACAGTGTTTGAGTGTTCCGCTGCAGAGGTGCGAATTAATAAGAAGAAGATTGTAATACTATCAATCTACTGAACAGAAGATCCACAAGTTTTAATGAATAAATTAGACCAAATACTTTGTGATTTAGTTGACAAGGACTCCATCATTTTTTTGGCTGGTGATTTTAACTTAGATATGCTGTTTGAGGGTGCAAGGTGGCCAGACGCATTAAAAATGTTTTTGAGCTCCTTTGATATAAAACCTTCCATCAAAGACTATACACGCATACAAGGTAACAAAAAATCCTATATTGATAATATTTTACAAATCTTGACATATTTGATTCCCTTGTATTCAATCCTCATATATGTGATCATACTGCTCAAAAGGTAAAATTTGAATTAAATGAATTTGAGTCAAATATAATAAAAAAACGAATATTTAGCAAGGAGAATAAAAGGTTTTTTAAATTCATGTTAGGTAATGTAGACTGGGTATCTGTTTTTGAGATATTAGAAGTAGATAATCAGTGGGATGCTTTTATGAGTGTAGTTCAGAAAAATTTTATATAATGTTTTCCACTCAAAGAGATAAATACAGCAAATTAAAAAAAATCACAAAAGTACTTTAAAAATGATGATATAAACGTTGTAAATCTAGGCTTGATGTTTTGTTTACATTGTCTACCAATAATGTTGATTATAAAGATATTTACAGGACAGAAAAACGCAAATACAATTCTTTACTCACTCAATCTCGGAAAAATTGTTATAAATAACGAATTGAAAATAGCGAAAATAATACTAAAATGGCTTGGCAATTGATAAAAGAGATTTGGTAATTCCAAATGATTGGGTAATTCCAAAAATCAAGGTAATTTCTGTTTGGAGGGTGACCCTCAGGTGCTTTCTAACGAAATAAATAAATTTATGGCAAATGCAGCGCCAGAAGCTGTAAAGAAAATAAAGCATGTAAAAAATTTTCAAATTAATATCGAACAAACTAATCATTGCATGTTTTTAACTCCAGTTTCAGAGAAAGAAATGTCATATAATAAATAACTTAAAAAACAAGCATAGCTCTGGTTATAATGAAATATCAACCAACTTAATTAAATATGTTTCATCAGAGATTTCTCTCCCTCTTTCTTTTATAGTTAATGCTTCTTTCAGGCAAGGTAAATTTCCTCAAAATTTAAAACTGGCAATTGTCAAGTCACTTTATAAAAAAGGTGATGTTACTAAGACGGAGAACTATAGACCAATAAGCCTTCCTCCATCATTCTCAAAAATATTTGAAAAAGCAATATATTTCAGACTACAAAACTTTTTTTACTACAAACAACTTATTTAGTAGTTCACAGCATGGTTTTCTCGTAGGGAGATCTGTTGAGACAGCTATCTATGATTTTATATCAAAAATTGTAGAAAAACTGGAGCAAAGATGAAAACACTGGGTGCTTTTTTGGACCTATCTAAGGCTCTTGATAGCCTAGATCATGTTCTTTTATTACAAAAATTACATCTTTATGAAATACAGGGACCAGCATTAAAATGGATAAAATCATTTCTCACAGATAGGTCGCAAAAGGTTTGCCTGGAGAAAAGGGGATGTAAGGTTTACTCTGAACCGATCAATTTAAAATTAGGTATACCACAGGGAAGTGTTCTGGGGCCTTTTCTCTTTTTGGTCTACATAAACGACCTTCCAAATGCGATGGTTAGTAGTTCCTCAAACCTTGTAAATTTTGCTGATGACTCAAATGTGCTTTTCTGGGAAAAACTTAAGAAACACTCCTCATAGTGGCAGAGCAAATTCTAAGCAAGGCTGAACAGTGGTTCAGTGGAAATCGGTTGTTGCTTAATACTGATAAGACAGTTTTTGTCTACTTTAGAACCAGCCAGTCACGAGAACAGTTTCCAGATACAATAAATTTTTTATCAGAAAACACGGAACCTGCTAGATCAGTTAAATTTCTTGGTATTCATATTGACCAGAATCTGAATTGGGGGGAACAAATACAAAATACAACAAAAAAACTGAATAGAGCCTGCTACTCATTAAGAGTGTTAAAGAGCTATCTAGACCAGGGGATTTTACTATCAGTATATTATGCAAACTTTTATTCTGTTATGCGATATGGAGTAATCTTTTGGGGTGCCGCAGTAGATAGCTCAACTGTCTTTATAGTCCAAAAAAGGCAGTCCGGGTAATCTTAGGACTAAAGGCGAGAGAATCCTGTAGAGGCCGATTCAAGTTATTGAATACACTCACTTTTTAAAAAATGTTCTTTGTTTTATCACCTGCTTCCCAATCATGAATATAATACAAGAAGCCGTAATTTTAATTTGCCACTTCACAGATTGTCTATAACAGAGAGAAGTCATTTGTATGCGTGTGTTAAATTTTATAATAGTCTACCATCTGACATTAAACAGGAAACATAATATAGAGATTTTAAAAGAAAGGTTTTCCAACACCTATTTGACATTGAGCCCTATACTGTGGCGGAGTGCCTGGCCTATTCTTCTCCCTAATCAGCATATTTAATTTGTAATGTTAATATATTTTAAATGTGTGATGTCAATATATATATATATATATATATATATATATATATATATATATATATATATATATATATATTTAATCTGTAATTAATAATGTGACGTTATTTGATCAATTATGTTTAAAAATTTATGCAAATAAAAATTTACTCTACTCTACATAATAGTTTTTAAATATCAAAGATGTAGTTCAAAGTTACTCATAGTACATTTAAAGGGTTTTACCCACATATTTAGTGGCTTTAAACATATACATCCAGATAGCACTGATGATGGAATAGTTATTCCGAAAACGTTCTGTGTTGTAGTCCGATAGGGTTTTTATTAATATACTTTTTATAAAGGAAATTTTTTAAATAAAAATTTTTGGTTTTTTATTAATTACAATATATTATATTATTCTATACAATAATTTTAATCTAAATTTATTTAGAAAATACGAAATCAGCAAAATTAATAGTCGCATTTTCATGTCGCAACAACTCTCAGAGAATACACCGAACTGTATATTTGTCGATTTAAAGTAAATTTTATAAACACTTTCACTATTTCTAATAAAATTCTTAAAAATAAAATGTAAATTCCTTCCCTACTGATATATCTATTAAAGGGAATGAAACGCCACTCGTATGAAATAATCGAATTTGTTCTAATTGGTCACAATTCACGTTCCAGAGCTTACCGCAGACACCGCAAACCAAAAGTTTCGCCAATATATTCAACAGCGAGGCCAGCCAGGAAGGTTCTGCAGAGTCCACATTGCAGCAGGACAATGTAAGTATTATATATTTTTACGTACTACCTCATATCGAAGCAACAGAAGACATTTAAACTTACAGTAATTGGAATATTGCAGATATCCGGAATTGTGTTTGATTTTTTTCTTCATTGTTGTTCCTCTATCTTTATTATTAGTCTATTATATCCTATTTACGCCTTCCCCTTATAACTATACGTAAAAGAAAGACGTCCAGTAGTGCCACCATAGCTTTCGTTGGCGTACCCTTCGGAACCACTATAATTCAATTTTTTAATTCAATAACGTCACACCGTTATTGAGTACGTGATTGATCTCAAATTGGCCTGAAAAGTGCTGGAGGCTTATGACAATTCCTAATTTGATTAAACATTGTTAAACATTTAGTTAACATTGTATGTTTTTGAAACATACGAGTGTAAAAAAGTATGGCCAACTCTACCCTCTATTTGATAATATTTGGTGAGTTAGAACAATGAAGAATTAGTTAACAATGAAAAAAAATCAGACACAATTCCGGATATCTGCAATATTCCAAATCATAACATCATCAAAATTTGTGAATTGTAACATATAAGTATATATATGTATATATATATATATATGTATATATATATATATATATATATATATATATATATATATATATATATATATATATATATATATATATGGGTATCACATGCAGCATCCTAAACTTAATCGTAAACTAGTTGGGAAGGTTTTATTTTTTATTAAGCAATTTGCAATATAGGGAATTTTGCAATGGATTGTATATTTTATTATGTTTCTGTGATATTGACGATTTATGAAATTTTAGTAAATTATATATATATATATATATATATATATATATATATATATATATATCCATACTCGATTAAAAAAATATTTATTTTAATTACAGGCCCTTGTTTACCGGGACGGTAATTTAATCTCCGGTCCCCTGGAAGCATTGATTCAACATATGGTTCCCACCGAACAGTATTATCCAGACAGAGCATACCTATTCGCGTTTCTTTTGTCTTCGAGGTTATTTATCAAACCGCACGACCTCTTGGCCAAAGTTCGATCGTTGTGCGAAACTCAACAGGGACTTGCAGCCAAACCCACGGGAAGTACAGCACAGGCGAGGTTTGCGGAACACTTGGTACAGCTGTTGGCGGAATGGACAGAGACCTTTCCTTATGATTTTAGGTAAAACGCAATTTGTTTTTAATAAACAGATGTTTAAAATTACATATTAACAGAATAATATGTAATAATATGTGTAAGAACAGGATATGTAAATTGAAAATGCGAATAATATATTACACAAAATTAATATTTATTTCGTAAAGTTTGGTTTTCAAAACTTAATACCTACATTATTTTAAATTACAGATATTTTACATTAAAGTAATAGAAACAAATTCACTAACTAATCGCTGATCACTACACATTAGATAAACAAATTTGCTAAATTATTACCTCCTATAATAGGTAATTTATTATTTTTACAAATAGTGATAATTTATTGGTAACTTAGGATGTTGACTATTTATTTGTTAAGTTTCAGCATAAAGCTTATAGCTTCGAAATTTTCTTTTGCTATTGAAGCTGTGTCTTTGTATTGCAGAAACACCAAATTTAAATTATGTTGAATTTTATGATTTTAAGATCGCAAATTATATTGCCATCAATATTTATACGGGATGGAAACAAACCACTTATGGAATAAGATCCGTCGATTTTTATATATAAATTTTTTTTTTTTTAAATTTAAAGAGAATCACCTTGTAAATTTAAAAAGAGCACATTTATATATAAAAATCGACGGATCTTATTCCATAAGTGGTTTCCATCCCGTATAATTATTATAAATATATATAATATATATATATATATATATATATATATATATATATATATATTTATATTATATATATATATATATATAATATATATATTATATATATTATATATGTATAATAATTCCTTAACAACCTGATCTGAACGAATTCTTTTATGTAAGGTCTATTATAAACATTACAGGGTGAAATTTTGAAATTATACAGTATAAAACAACACGATTCAAGAAATGAACAGACTGAACCTAGAAATATTAAGCATTGGAGAAATACGGTGGCCTAGTTCTGGTAAAACATTGGTCGTGGATAAAACGATGTATTACTCCGGAAATGACACCCGAGATCATCTATATGGAGTTGGAATAATTATCTCCAGGAGAATCCAAAGAGCCGTTGTAAATTTTGTTCTCTTTTCGGATGCTGTTATTACAAATAAAGGGTAAGCTAGTGAAGATTAATATAGTGCCAGTGTCTGCTCCAACTGCAGATGAGTCAGAATCCGAAATAGAACAATTTTATGAACAACTCCAACAGCTTTTACAATACACCAGGAAGAAAGAAATTACAATAATAATGGGCTATTTAAATTCAAGGATAGGAAAAGGCTGAGTGGACAGCATAATAGGTGATTATGGTTTAGGTACAACAAATGCTAGAGGCCACAGATTGGCTCAATTTTGTCAAAAAAAACCTGGTAATTATGAACACATCGTTTCGATTACCACCCTGTAGACTGTATACCTGGAGGTCACCACATTATAATACACAAAATTGCATTAGAAATCAGATCGACTTTATACTAACCAATCTAAGATTTACAAATTCTATTATATGTATTTTTGGCACTCCTTGTCCCAAAAATAAAACAGCATAAAAAAGAAAATAAAATCCAAAAGTTCCCAGATGAATACTCAGCTGCTCAAGATAAACGAAATACGTACTTAGGCTTCCAAAAATACTGAGAATGTGATTATTATGTGGAGCAAAATCAAAGATTCTGTTATAAATACACCGAACGAAACTACAAAACAAAAAAGAAAGCCGAAAACCTTGGATGACTCAAGAAATACTGGGAATTATGGAGCAAAGGGGAAAATATAGAAACAAAAATAAGATAAATACAGAAAAAGAAAATATAAATTATTAAAGAACAAATAAAAGAAGGTAAAGAAAAGTGTATGATGGAAACAAACATTGAAATGCAGGAATTGCAGAAAAAACATGATCATTATAATGTACATAAAAAAATTAAGATAATTATCTGGAAAATCACAAACACACCTAACCCATGAATTGACATAATGATGAATATGACGAATTGACATTGAATATATATCAATAAATAGTTTTTTTAATAAAAAATAAAGTAGTGTTACTTTAAAATATTTTATTCTATGTATAATTCCTAGCCCTAAGATTTAATTATCAGTAATGTAGTGTCAGTTTCTTGGCAAGCACTTTCTCTGGTATAATTGTCTCGTATTTTGGCTATATAGATATTTTAGTAATACACGATTTTCTCTATCATTGCTTCTGTAATATATAATCCCTATCAAGCTTCCGAAGTATTTTTTTTTGTTTCATTTTTTACTCCGGGAATATGATTAACAAGAGGTTACACTTAATAGTATAACAAAATTTCAAGAAGTTTCACTTAATAGTTATTGCAAAATTGAAATTGTTTACCCCAAAAACCTTTTATCTACAACGTCACTATGCGCAAAATATTAGGTCTTGAATCTTGAATTATGATAGCACCTGATTGAATAAAAAGGCTCATTTTACCACATTAAATCATTTAACGATGAAAACGTTTGTTAAATATTGTAAAAAAGATTGCAAAAGTACTGTTGTACATCAATTCTCGTTGGTTAGAACCAGAGATATTGCGACTTTAATTTTTAATTAATGAATTAAGTTTTTGAAATAGTAAAATCGAGAACTAAAAAAAACTGCTCGGGTTCTCAGGGTTATAAAACATTGAATTGTGCTTTAAAATTCATGTAAAATTCGGATATTGATGAAAATCAATAGACTTATAAAATCTTCGTCCATACCAGAGGATACAAAGCCAAGAATATGCATCAGCGAAGCAGTCCCACCACGCTTGTATGGCTTGCCGAAAATACACAAAGACGATGTACCTCTACGCTCTATTGTGAGCTTCATAGGGTCTCCGTCTTACAGCCTTGCTAAGTATCTGGCCGATATTTTACAACCACACATAGGAAAAAACGATGCCTTTGTAAAGACACCGCCCATTTCCCTATTTCGAAGAGTTCCCCTAGAAGACGTTCCGAGTTTAATTAAGGGACTAGTTTCCAAGGATATGGTGGAATTGTACCGTATTTGCCTCTCTAAAACCTACTTTTCATGGGAAGACCAGATTTGTGAACAGGTAGATGAAGTAGCAATGGGAAGCCCACTAAGCCCGGTTGTAACCAACCTTTTTATGGAGCATCTAGAGAAGAGGCTAATGGAGTCAGTATACAAGCCAGGTGTATGATTTAGATACGTCGATGACACTTTTGTGATTTGGGGTCACGGAGTAGAAAGACAACTAGAGATTCTAGATGTATTAGTAAATCGAAAGGAAGGTTACTTAGGACGTAAAGTGTATCGAAAACTTTCAAACACGAACAGATACCTAAACAGGAACTCAAATCATCATCCAGGCCAAAAACAAGGTATCATCAAAACTCTGGCGAAGAGGGAGAAGAGAATTTGTGAACCACAGTATATGCAAAGAGAACTTTTTTATATTGAAAAAGCGCTCACCTCTAATGGTTATACCAGAAGAGAAATACATAAAGCGATTAACAACGTTTCTAGAAGAAAGGACGAAGAAATAGCATGTATAGGCAAAGCGTTCTTATCCCATATACCGGACAGAATTCAAAGAAATTCAAGGACTGTTTAAGATCGGTGAAGGACAAACGCGACCCATTAGCAACGTCTGGAGTGTACCGAATACCATGCACATGTGGAATGGTATATGTGGCAACCACGAAAATATACCAACACAAGGATAAACGAACATAAAAGCCATTGTCGTTTAGGACATATCGTCAAATCTGCCGTTGCCGAACACGCTTTGGAAAGCGGAGAATATCGGATACTGTTTGAAAGAAACTCAGATTCTGTATAAAACATTACAGTACTACCCACGATTATATCGAGAAGCAGTGGAAATATATAAGCGTCCAAATAATTTAAATCTGATAGAAGAATGACTAAAAATTAATAAAACATGGATACCAATATTAAAATCCACAAATACCTTCCCGCAAAACACGACGACAGAAAAAGATACAGAAAAGCTTCAAACGACGACACGCCCCCTCTCGCCGAAACCAGAGGAGGGGAGGGGAGTAGAAACTATAAATATGGCCTCTGTAGTACAACGCTGCTTCAATTTCAGCTTACAAGCGAAGCAGTAACATCTCCAGAAGATGATAACCCCTAGTGTTGGAAAACGTCTTAGTGTATTTTCGGCAAGCCATACAAACGTGGTGGGATTGCTTCGCTGTTACATATCCTTGGCTTTATATCCTCTGGTATGGACGAAGACTTTATAAGTCTATTGATTTTCCGTAGGGTGACTGCTGTGAGATCTTTTTTAAATTTCTTATCTACCGCAGGATCTAGAAGATTTTGTATTTTCGTTTTGTAGTCGTTTGTCTTCATTACAACGGTGGCGTTTCACTTGTCTCCTGGTAAAATTACAACATCTTTGTCTGCGTTTAACGATTTTATGGCACGTATTTCTTGGTGACTCAGGTTATTTTTCGGTGTCTTAGCTTTATGCAGAATTCTCGCTGATTCTGTCCTTATTTTCTCAGCTGTTTCGATTGGTAAGTTGCGACTCTATATTAGCAATACAATCGCAATACAAAATTTTTCCCTTTGGCTAGCAATGATGTTTCTGCTGGAGTTAAAACTTTATCTGAAAGGTTGACCACTGTCCTTTCTGTGTGTTATTTTGATTCCACCTCTACGAGCATTAACATCTCCAGAAGATGCCAATCCCTAGTGTTGGCAAAACGTCGAGAAATAATCTCAGAAGACAACGGCAGCCCGAACAAACAGTTTAGACGATGGCCGTGAAAGCCTAACCCATTTTATCAAAAAAAAAAAAATAACTTCCTATATGTTGACGCTTCTACGAGTTGACGAGTTCTTTAAGTAAATGTTTGTGAAAGAACGGGGGTTGGAATTGGAGTCATTGTGTATAATTGATCTTTGAACTTTTCGATTAATTTTGATATTTCCATTATGTTACTACAGATTTCACCATAACAATTGCTCATTACGGAGCATTTGAGGCTTGGTTTTCGGCAACCACACATACCTTCACAGTTTCCCTTGCATCTGCAGAAAATTAATTTCAGAATGTCGGGTGTGTTGGAGTTTTGAAAGTTTTGATTTTTATCCAAATTTTTCCATGCTTTTTCCAGTCCCAATCTTCAGGATCGCAGTGCCTTCAGTCAATACCTTCTGATGTTCTTCTTATGAGGATGATCTGATTAGATAGAAAACGTTATGCTACTGTATAAATTTTGACGACAATTTTAGAAGTTTTAACTATATATTTTTTATACCTAAATACAATTGTGAAGTGTTTTAACTTCTGTACGTTTTTTTTAAACGATGGTATGCAGCGAACTACTGGGATTTTCCCATTAATTTTTTTTAATATATGATAGAAACATAAGTCTAATGGTTCATTTTTGACGTATTCTTATGAGTAATCAAGAACTTTGAAGGTCAACTTCGAAGTGCTGTAAAACGCAGAAAAATTAATGACAATATACAAATTTTTGTAAAAAAATTTTTTTCAAAAATTTAGTTATTTTTGTTAAAAACTTTTTCATTTTACTATAAAAAGTAATAGAAATAAAGTTGTAGACAATTTAATTTTCCACGTATTGCTAGCTTACGTGGTATATATATATATATATATATATATATATATATATATATATATATATATATATATATATATATATATATATATACTTATATACACTACACACACACATTAAACAACTTGGTAAGTTTAAACTTACCAAATTGTTTAAACCGCTATCTGTCATTTGAATTATATTGGTCAAACTAAAAGAACCCTTAAAGAGCGTGTTATATCCCATAAAAGTGATATCAGATGCAACAAGAACTCTTGTGCTCTCAGTACCCACTCTACCTCTCTTAACCACCAAATCGACTTTGAGAATATTAAGTCTCTAGGAACTGAGAATAATTTCTATAAGAGATCCTTCCCGTTATTTTTGTTAAAAACTTTTTCATTTTACTATAAAAAGTAATAGAAACAAAGTTGTAGACAATTTAATATATATCTTAATATACCTATATATAAATCTCGTGTCACATGTTTGTCTTCAATGGACTCCTAAACCAATTAACCGATTATAATAAAATTCGCACACCATGTGCAGTTCGATCCAACTTGAGAGATAGGATAGTTTAAATCTCAAATTATAGTCGCAATTTTAATTTATTGCTAATTATTTGTCTGTTATTATTGGACAGTCACAATTATCTGTTAACTCCAAATGATTGTAACAGATGTCGATACCTTTCGACTGGGTTGAGTAAGTAATCAATAGATGGCGCTGCTATGGTAAATCTACGAACGTGTCATATAAGCTACATTTTAACAGCATAATTACCACGGGTTTTTAACGCTATAAAATTAATTAAATTTATTTTGTAGTGAACGAAATATCGTATAATTCAATTATTTCCACTTTTTAAATGTTTGGTGTTAGCATAGCCGGCCACGTGTTACTTAGACTGAAGTGTAAATTGAATTCATATTAAAATGAAGATAATACAGTGAAATTAATCCTGTTTTTTACTTATTTGTGCTTCATTGATCAAACCTTTATAATTTAATTTGAATATAGGTATGTAAGTATTATCACATTATTATAAAATTTAATTAAAATGTCAATGCAAAAATGATACACAATTTCCTACACTTTTTCAATAGTTGTACAAATATTTTTTTTATTGTTTTTATTTAACCTCTATTAAAAAATATTTAGCACTTCTTATTTCAGTGTGTTATGGTAACAAGTTTTTCAGATTTTTTTTCTTATATTTAAACGATTAAATTAGTATTTCAATTCTTATTGAAATTATTATTTAAAATCTATAATTTAAATATGTACATGTCAGTATTATCACATAATTATAAAAGTTAATTAGAATGATTTTCAATTTTTCTTTTCTCATATTTAAACGATTAAATTATTATTTTCAGTCAAATGCCACCGAAAAAATCTAACCTCAACAACGCGAGCAGCAAAGGCTCACGACGCAAACGTGTTGAAAGAGCTCAGCAATTACCAGAACAAATCGAAACAAGAAGTGCAGCTCAAAGAATCAGGACTGCAGAAAGTCGTGCACAAGAATCTTTAGAACAGCGTGACGAACGTCTGCAACAGAATATTACGAGAACAAGAGCGGCACGAGAACGAAACATAGCTACAGTACGAGCAAAGAATATAGACGCTTAGAATATATACATATAGACGCTATAGAATATAGACGCTTATAAGCGTCTATATTCTTTGGTACGAGTACTAGATCGACAAAGGCAACGGATCAGCCGCTCATTAACACGTGCATCATTCGTTCGGCTTTCCTTTAAATATGCACCAGATATTAACTACTCAGCGCATTCAAAAATTGCTATCGGTGGAATGGATAAAGTATGTCAATATTGTCAGGCATTGAAATTTCGGAATGAAGCAGCCGGCATGAGTTGCGCATCAGGAAAAGTTGTGCTGTCACCTCTACCCGCTTCGCCGGAGCCTTTATTATCCCTTTTTACTGGCAATTCAGATGATTCCAAATTATTTTTGGCTAAGATACGCAAATTTAATTCTTGCTTCCAAATGACGGTATTTGAGGCAACTAAAATTTGCGATCGTGCATCTGATGGACTTAATTTTGAAACTACATTCAAAATTTAAGGCCAGGTGTACCATAAAATCGGATCACTGATGCCAATGCCTGATAACAATCCGAAATTTCTTCAAATCTATTTTATGGGCGATTGTGAAGAGCGCGTGACGACTCGGTGCCTGTATAATTTTATTGAACAAGCAGAGGAAAGAGCAATTGTGATATTATTGGAAAATTTTTTAGATCACAATCAACTAATTCAATTGATCAAAAGAGTTTCGCCACGACTGCAAAATGACAATTATCAAATCGTCATAAAAGCCGACAAAGTACCATTAGGTGAACATGATGGTAGATTCAACGCTCCAACTGTTGATGAGGTTGCTGTTATCATGGTTGGTGATCCAGTTGACAAAAGATCTATAAAAATTACACGGCGAGACAACACTGTTAGTACGATTTCGGATCTACACCGTTCATATGACGCACTACAATATCCATTGATATTTTGGCAAGGACAAGATGAATATCACCTTAATATCAAACAGTATGATCCAAATACCGGTAAATTTGACAATTCTCTATTTACTTTCTTACTGTATGTATAGAGTTTAATTTCGTATTGCATTTTATTTTTTATTTTTTTAGGTGATTACAGAAATAATAAAGTTAGCTCAATGAACTACTACGCACACCGAATAATGGTTAGGCAACATCAAGACAATTATATCCTTCGATATCGTCAGCTGTTCCATCAATACATTGTTGATATGTATGCTAAGGTCGAAAGCGAACGCTTGCGATTCCTTCGATTCAACCAGGCAAAACTACGATCGGAAGAATATATTCACTTACGAGATGCTGTTGCTGGAAACATCGATGGAAATTTAAATCCCAATGACATCGGTAATGGTTTCATTTTACCTTCAAGCTACATCGGCAGTCCACGGAACATGCAGGAATACATACAAGATGCGATGACTTACGTACGTCATTACGGCTGACCGGATTTATTTATTACATTCACATGTAATCCGAATTGGGAAGAGATACAAACTTTACTATTGCCAGGACAACAAGCCATTCATCGTCATGATTTAACTGCACGTGTGTTTAAACAAAAATTGAAATCCTTAATTGTATTGATTGTTAAATATTCAATTTTTGGTATCACACGTTGTTGGCTGTATACGATAGAGTGGCAAAAGCGAGGTTTGCCTCATGCCCACATTTTGGTTTGGCTTAAAGATAGAATCCGTCCTGAAGAAATCGATCAAATAATTTCAGCTGAATTTCCAGACCCATTAATTGATCAAGAATTATTTGATATTGTCACCAAACACATGATCCATGGGCCATGCGGTGCTTTCAACATGACGTCACCGTGCATGGAAAATGTAAAAAAAAACTTCCCAAAGCCGCATACGAATGACACGATCACGGATATTGATGGTTATCCAATGTATCGCCGCAGAAGTACTGAGAATGGTGGCCACACATTTACAATGCGACTGCCGAACTTTCCAAATCAAGTTGAGTTTGATAATCAGTGGGTGGTACCATACTCACCACTACTTTCAAAAACTTACAAAGCTCATATCAATGTTGAGCTTTGCAGTTCTGTTAAATCAATTAAGTATCTTTGTAAATATGTAAACAAAGGCAGTGATTTGGCCAAATTTGAAGTACAAAACATAAATAAAAATGACGAAATAGCACGATACCAAATGGGCAGATACATTAGCAACAATAAAGCTATTTGGCATATTCTCAGCTTTCCCATCCACGAAAGAGATCCTGCTGTCCAACATCTGGCAATACATCTTGAAAACGGTCAACGTGTATACTTCACTGAAGAAAATGTTCTCCAAAGAGCGTTCGAAGCTCCGAAAACGACTCTAACTGAATTTTTTACATTGTGTCAAAAACCTGGTGTTTTTGGCCAATTCATGAAGACATTTGTGTTTAGTGATGTTCCACGTTATTTCACATGGAACAAATCCAGTCGGAAACAAGGAAAACCACATCCTTCCATTACAGGCATATTCAAAGCTAAGACATTGGGGAGACTTTACACGGTACATCCAAAGCAACGTGAGTGCTTCTATTTACGTTTGTTATTGGTGAATGTTCCCAGACCAACGTCTTTTGAATTTTTACGAACAGTTAATGGTCGAGTATTCAATACATACCAGGATGCATGTCGTGAACTGCAATTGCTAGAAGACGATAACCATTGGGACTTAACGCTTGCTGATGCTGCGTTGACATCAACACCGAATAACATTCGTCCATTGTTTGCAATTATTTTGACATGTTATCCCTCGCAAGCACAAACTTTGTGGGAAAAATATAAAAATTGTATGACAGAAGACATCTTGCACCGAATTAGACAAACAAATCAATGCCAAAATATAGATTATACACCAGAGATGTACAATGAAGCATTGGTCTTGATCGAGGATTTATGTGTTCTTATTTCAAATTTACCACTTAATCATTACGGTATGCCATCACCTAATCGTCCAGCCACCGACTTAGTCAATACCGATTTACAACGAAAAAATCAACAATTATCATGAACATTGAACCATTACTGACTACTGACGGTTTTTTTTCTTGGATGCAACCGGTGGAACCGGTAAGACATTTTTAATATCGTCGATTCTTGCCAAAATACGGTCGCAACAAAAAATCGCATTTATCGCATACTTTACAGCAATAATAAACTTTTCGGTGGTGCTATCTTTCGCGGTGGTGCTTATACCTCGCTCTACTTTCGCGGATGAGATTAATGCATGTTTGAAACAAAAATTCTTATGGCGTAGTGTTGAAACACTTCGATTGACCATAAATATGCGAGTACAATTGCATAATGATCCATCAGCACAAATATTTTCCGAACAACTACTAGATATTGGGAACGGTAAAATAGAACTGCAACCAAATACGCAATGCATTAAACTACAAGACAATTTTTGCACTGTTGTTCAGAATAAGAATGAATTGATTCAGAGTATTTTCCCGGATATACAGAATAATTATTTGAATCATGAATGGCTTAGTCAACGGGCGATTTTGGCAGCCAAAAACGTTGATGTTGACGAAATTAACTTCCAGATACAACAGTTGTTACCAGGTGATCTGATGTTTTTTAAATCAATCGATACTGTTTTTGATGAAAATGAAAGTGTAAATTTTCCGATTGAATTTTTAAATTCATTAGATATCCCTGGAATGCCACCACATAATCTTCGATTAAAGATCGGTTCCCCTATTATTCTCCTCCGTAATTTGAATCCACCTCAATTATGTAACGGTACGCGTTTGGTCATCAAAAAGATCACCGGAAACATTCTTGAAGCAACCATTTTGGCTGGGAAGTTTAAAGGAAAAGTGGTCCGGCTGCCACGTATTCCGATGATACCGTCAGATTCTACCATACCCTTCAAAAGGCTACAGTTTCCAATTCCTTTAGCTTTCGCCATGTCTATAAATAAATCTCAAGGTCAAACAATGTCCATTTGTGGTTTAGATTTGAAAAATCCATGTTTTTCTCATGGGCAACTATATGTTGCGTGTTCACGTGTTGGGAAACCGTCGAATCTATTTGTGTTAGCTAAAGACAGGTTAACCAAAAACATTGTGCACCGATTTGTGTTAAATTAAATTGAAATTGAAAGTATTTATAATTCAAAAAAATAGATATTAATGTTTAAAAGTTTAAGACTGTCTGCCTTGCCTACCTCATTCATGAGTTTAAGCGTCATATGTTATTTACTGTATTATACTGTAATATACTTATATTTGTTATAAAATTATAAATGGAAATAATAAATCTGATAAATTTTTATTTTGTACCTATTGATTTCTGCTTAATATCAAGTTTAAGAACATTTTAATTAATTGTGTTCAACGTACTTCCCCTTCAAATCTCAATCCAGTGAATTTGTATACCAACATCAACATTTTCGTCTTTGTTCGTAAATAATTTCATTGTACTAAAGGGTTATAGTAGTAGAAAGTCAAATAAGGAGATCACCATATTTTTTTACAAATACCATCTGTGTGAAAAAGCATAGTGGACTCCCTGACTGATGTTCTCTTGTTGTTCCTCTTAGATTGTTTACTATAATGTAATATAACAAAAACTTTAGCCACAGCAATGCGTGGCCGGGTCAGCTAGTATATATATATATATATATATATATATATATATATATATATATATATATATATATATCCCTTTTCTATATATATATATATATATATATATATATATATATATATATATATATATATATATATATATATCGGAAAAAGGAGTACGACCGTCAATCCAATATATATATATATATATATATATATATATATATATATATATATATATATATATATATATATATATATATATATATATATAAGGATCACTCAGACGAGTGGTGGGTTCTTATATCGGTCTCTAGGTGGAGAAATAAAAGACAAAGTTGATAGGCTACTTTATCTATTTTGAAGACGTTTCGCTTTCGAGTTTTGAAAGCATCATCAGTACATCTAAAAAATTTTAACAATATGAGAACCACACAATCATGGAAACGATGTTAATTGTTACCTTAAAAAGATATGTAGCAGTCAATGTTATTAACAAACATGTGAATGAAACTAAGTAAATGGACATAATACGCTGATCTTGTATAAACAGTTAAGCAACTAACAACATATATGAACTTGTAAAAAATTAGCACAGCAAATGACCATGTGGTCTAAAGTAAATTCAATGTTATTTAATGTTAATAAGTGAGTAAGAACCAAGAAAATCATAAATAACTTCCAACTACTTAATGGATATTAAGCTTTGATTTTAACTTTAGGTAGCATTATAAGTGATATTAATAAAATTTTAAAAAGTAGTAAAAATGAAGTTACCGATCAAAGCCCTATGAATGTCGCCGAGAAAATGGCGTTTAATGAAACAGGAACGAACTAAACCGCAAAAAGACAGCCAACCTTGAGGTCAAAATACTTTTGACAGATCAACAAGGTGTAGATACCAACCCAAATTTTGGGCGGTTAATTTAAGTTTAAATGAGTTTGGATGACTACCCGGTTGCAAAGGACAACACAGTGAAAAGAGTTGGTAGTGTAAAAACAACTCCCCTCACTAATCAGCTCAAATTTACAAACAGGAGATTTTCATTCAACCTCATAAGTATGTAATGACGTTAATTTAACTAGCCATCATGATTAACGTCATTACATACTTATGAGGTTGAATGAAAATCTCCTGTTTGTAAATTTGAGCTGATTAGTGAGGGGAGTTGTTTTTACACTACCAACTCTTTTCACTGTGTTGTCCTTTGCAACCGGGTAGTCATCCAATATATATATATATATATATATATATATATATATATATATATATATATATATATATACATACACATATACATATACATATACATATACATATACATATACATATACACAATGTGAGTGAGATTAAAATCTCACTGTAAATGAGGATATCGGTCAAGGAGAAAGGGTTTAAACAACTTGGTAAGTTTAAACTTAACAAATTGTTTAAACCCCTATCTACTAAAATAGGCATTAAAAATTGTAAAACAGTTGGAAATCTCTTTTCACGTACCAAAACACCTTTAGATATTTGGGAGAAATCAAGTGTATAAATAACATTCCATGCAAAGACTGTCATTTGAAGTATATTGGCCAAACTAAAAGAACCCTTAAAGAGCGTGTTATATCCTATAAAAGTGATATCAGATGCAACAAGAACTCTTGTGCTCTCAGTACCCACTCTACCTCTCTTAACCACCAAATCGACTTTGAGAATATTAAGTCTCTAGGAACTGAGAATAATTTCTATAAGAGATCCTTCCTAGAAATGTGCCACATATTAAGGGGAAAAAACTCAATGATCAGACGTACTAACATTGATAATCTCAGCATCATTTATCACTCCTTGCTGTTGAATAATCCTTAAAATCTTTCTAGTTTGATGTTAAACTTCACAATTTAACTTAGGTACACCTAAATCCGAGCAAGACATGGCCTAAATTTTTCAGTTTTTGTACTCTACGAAAAAACAGCTACCATCATCGGTTCTACCTTGATACTTCAAAATTATATCCCTGTATTCATTTCAACGAGAACCTTAGCAATCTTCATACATCACACTCCGATGTAAAATACTTTCCAAAAGGAACCACATGGTGAGTTTAACAAAATCATTTCTCATTATAATTCATTTATATTCACTAATTCTAGTTTCCCCAGCAATGGTCATCGTTCTATTTTATTACCAACCCTCTTATAATTAGATTTTAAACAAATTGACTTTTCTATTCTGTCCTGTAAATAACTAATTTTGTTCATCAGTTAATTTTTCATACAGAGACTAATTTCCAAAGTCATTAATTTTTTGTTTGTCTTTTGGGAATAGTAGATCCCTATCTATCAAAAATAGTCCCCTTTTTTTTCTTTTAATTCCTTTGGTGTATCTGACAATAAAGTTTACTTCCATATTTTTTTTCGATAAAAATAGTTTTTTCAAATTGTTCACTGAGCTCAATAAAAACAAGGTACTTTTTCTCCTGGCTTCATGTTTCGAGATATTTTATAACAGCGATAGAATAGAAGTGTTGTATTATATTATACTGTTCTTGTTAACACATTGTGACATTTTGTAACCTTTCAATGTTTGTATAAATTTTAAATAAAATTCTGAATGTAAATTTTTTTACCGTAACATTTATTGTATTTATTTAATGTATTTTATAACATCGCAACATATGCATTTGACATTGTTTGACATCTATATATGACTTCACAATCATTAGAACTGAAGAAGTTCAGAAATACTGCACGAAACGTTTTCTATTAAAAGATTGAAATAGTATCGTGAATTCAGAGGTTTAATCGGTCATTCAGGTTGACAGGTGGTTGGTCTTAAGTATTCTACATACACTAGTTTGACTAATTTCTAATTCACCCGAAATTTTTCTTGTACTAATATTTGGGTTTTCCGTAACAGAAAGCAGGACATTAAATTCGTTAACGTTGTCACCAATAACTGGTTTATTTTTATTTACCTTTTCGTATGCAACATTACCAGTAGCACGGAATCTATTAAGCAATCTCTCAAAAACTTCCTCTTGTGTGTGTCTTGTATCAGGATACTTTTGAGCATAAACATTAGAAGCTAAGAGACAATTTTCCAAACATTCTGTAATGCAAAGTACCATATCGACTCTTTCATGGATAGCGTAATTCTTCATTTTTAGGAACAATGAAAGTTAAATATTACACACGAATGTTTATATTTTGACAATTACCAGAGCGTAATGTCATACAATGACATTAACTAACTATATCTTTTGTTTTAAAATCAATATACCGACGAAGAGTTTAAATAATTGTAAATTAAGCAGAAACTATTAGACTTACATATACGACATCTTTATACCATTCAAAAGAGGAAACTTTTTTTAGTATTACGATTAATTAATATCCATGGTGTTCCATTAAAAGTAAGCCTAATATTAGATATTGAATAATCCAAAATTAAAACTAAGTTGAAACTAAGTAAGTAACACCCTGTAAATAAATTTTTAATAATCAATAATGGAATAAATTTAACCATTACCTAATTATTTCGCTGTAAGAGAAAATTGGTTATAATTGCTTAAATGAGTCTTAAAATATAATACTTAAATATAATAATTCATTAATATACAGGGTATTCCATTTAAAATAAGCCTTATATTACACATTGAATAATCCAATAATAAAACTGCAAATTTTGAACACCCTGTAAATAAATGTTTAATAATTAATCATGAAATAGATTTAACCAATATTCCTTCGTTTATAGCTTTACATTTTAAAAATATTCCACATAACTCAGAATACTCTGTACATACTTAGGTATAGGAACGTCTTATGAAACTATACTGTACCGTTTTTAAATAAAACGAGCGGTTCGAATTTATATAAATATATTTATTTATAACTTTACAGTTCGGTATTCTCTTATAAACTAAACTTATTCCTAAGATCGTTACATATATATACTAAAGTTACTATTTTCTAGAAAGTTCCCACCTCTAGGCGAACGCGACAGATCTTTCTCGAAATATCGAGTCGCTTTCGAGATGCCGCCGCGCCGCATGGAAGCATGAGGTGCTGTTTCGAGATGCAACCGTTATACGTGCCTCGTTAAATGCACGTTCGTAACACTGCTCCCCTCTTAGATCTGAGCGTACCGATCAGCAACTCTATATGTAGCCCCAGGATGGCGGAATCTACAGGACTCTCCAGCTCTGCATGAACCCCTCAGAAAGAAATAACAGTCTACTGTCTTTGAAGGACACAATCTCTTTGGATTAGTGCAACACACGGTAATTCTTACACCGGTTTCTCGGAAGATCACTTCTAGCATGCTTCTGACAATCTTCCAATCCATATTATCTAGTGCATGGCCTATCTTGGGTAAGGCCAAATTCTTAATGTCGTAATTGCAGACGATTTTCTTCAAATTAGTTAGAGCACACCATATATCCTCGTAGGTTGCCCTGTCTGTATACGACGTCCTGGTCACCATATACAGCAAAGATCGAGAACCATCTTCTAATCTCAGTACTCTTCCAACTTTAGGCTGCTGGTTTTTTAACTCGTCCAAACGACCGAACTTCTTATAAAATACAGATGAGTTTCCTTTAGTCATCTCAAGATCTTGGGCAACACAGTTGGCTAGAGAGACGTTATGCGGAACACTAAAAAGATCCTGCTGAACTTCTGTCGTCACGCCGAATCTAGCATTCTTTCTCCCTGCGTAATTTGACATAAACTCCTTAAAGCTTGGTCGCCGTTTATCTTTGATCTCATGTTGAAGGATTCGTGCTTCTTCTGTTTCATTTGAGCCAGCATAAGGTGCAAGCCGATTTATGTGAACTACTTTTGGTTTACCTTTCGGTAACTTTTTAATTCGGTATATTACGTCATTTATTCTCTTTTTAATTTCATACGGACCCTAACATTGTCTTTGCAGTTTAGGAGACAAGCCACGACGACGTTGTGGATTATAAAGCCAAACAAGATCACCTACTTTATAGCTTTCATTTTTGCATCGAGAATCATATTGATCTTTCATTCTGTCACTGGCTAACTGGATGTGTTGTCGGGCAAGTTCATGAATGTTGTTCATTCTTAACTTCAGGCGGTCGACATAATCTTCGCTTGCAACATGTTCTTCGGAAGGTCTGGAGCCAAACTCTAGGTCGCAGGGCAAACGAACTTCACGACCTAACATCAGGCAGGTTGGAGTCTGGCCGGTAGTTTCATTCACGGCCGAGCGGTAGGCCATTAGGAATAAATGAATGTGCTGGTCCCAATCTCTTTGATGTTCTGATACAACTTTGGACAGGTGTTTACCCATCGTTCGGTTCATTCTCTCGACCATTCCATCTGATTGAGGATGCAGGGGTGTCGTTCTGGTCTTATTGACACCAATCAATTTACAAACGTTTTGGAAAAGGGTCGACTCGAAGTTTCGCCCTTGGTCGGAGTGGATCTCCAAGGGAACACCAAATCGGCTAAAGAATTATTTAACAAGTACCTCTGCAACGGTAGCAGCTTCCTGATTTGGTATCGCATAGGCCTCAGTCCATTTTGTAAAATAATCCATTGCTACCAGGATATATTTATTTCCATCGTTTGTCTCTGGAAGTGGACCTGCAATGTCGATTGCTACTCTTTCCATAGGACTACCAACATTGTACTGTTTCATGGGTGCCCTCTTTTTACCAACTGGGCCATTACTGGTTGCACACAGTTCACATTTCCGGCACCATCTTCTTACATCATCTTTACAGTTCACCCAATAGAACCGTTCTCGAACCTTTTGCAGAGTCTTCGTAATACCAAAGTGTCCACCTGATGCAGCGTCATGTAACTGACGCAATACTTCTGACACTTTACTTTTAGGTACAATCAACTGAAGCTTAGATTCTGTACCATCATCGTTCTCAAAGGTTCTATAAAGAAGATCATCTTTTAGCACCAGGCAATTCCATTGGCTCCAGTAACACTTGACTTCAGGACTACATGCACTAATGTCTTGCCAAGAGGGCCTTTCACTTCGACGCATCCAATCCAATACTCTTTTTATACATGGATCATCTGCTTGGGCGTCTTGTAGCTGTTGAGGCTGCCATTGGTCATTAATAACGGTGGTTCGCCTAACGGGGCAAAATCGTTCTTCTAATTCAAGACAATGATTACGATTTGCACTGTATGGCCGTCTTGATTGAACATCAGCATTTGCATGACTTTTTCCAGCCCAGTGCTCGATCTGTTCTAGCTTTCTGACTGTTGTATTATTTTCTTGCACTTTGTGGCGAATGTGACCTTCGTTGTTACCATTCCAAAATCTGGGTTCACGTTTCTTCGGCATCATGTTACGAACTACTTTCCGTACGATTTCCTCTAGACGTTTATCGTTTCGTTCGTCACTTTCTTCAGAGGTTCGTACTTGATAGCTCCGTGAAACTCGACTAGCTATCTCATGTTCCAAGGCAATGGCGAGCGCCTCATCTAAAACTTTCGGTCTTGCTAGTCGTAAAGCTTTCTGTAGTTCAATGTCTCTCAACCCATTGACGAAGGCATCTACAGCAATTTCTTCCAAAATGTTGTCTGGTACCTCCGGATAAGCCAACCGCACTATACGAGCAACATCTGCTTCAAACTCTTGCAAATTTTCACTTGCTCGTTGAACTCTAATTCTTAGTTGCGCCTTGTAGACTTGTTGTAGATGGGCATCTCCGTAACGTTTGTCTAGTCGAGTAAACAAGGTCTGGTAACATTTTTCTTGACCCTTAGGAATCGATCTTAGGATATCCGCAGCATCACCTCGTAAAGCAGCAGTCAAGGAATCGGCTTTTTCTTGTTCTGTCCAATGATTGGCTGTCGCAATAGCTTCAAATTGTCTAAGGTATATGGACCAAGAGGACTTTCCATCAAACGGTGGCAATTTGAATCTCATATGATGTGTCGTTTCGTGTCTCGGTGATTCTTCTTTCACTACCGGATCTAAGGCTACCGTATTAACGGGTGGTAGCACTTTCGTATTAGTTATCATGGTCTCTAATTGTTTGATCTTCTCTTCTACGTTGTTTACATTTTTCTGCATCTGATCAAATGTTCTTGAGACTTCTTCAAATTTCTCATTGTTTTGATTACATATTTCTTTAATTATTTGAGAAGTCTCGTCGAATCTTCTAGCAACATTTTCAAATTTCTCGTCGTTTTGTCTAGCTACTTCTTTAATAATTTGAGACGTTTCATCGAATCTTTCATCATGTTTTTTAGAAGTTTCTTCAATTTTTTTAGAAGTTTCTTCAATAATCATTTGCGACACATTTTTTATTTTCGTTAAAACTGCTTCATCTGCTGACTGGAACTGGAATGTCTCTGGGTCATCTCCATTTTTGTTAAGAACATTCTTTAGTCGTTCTTGGAGGATCTTCTTGGACCCGCTGCAATCTTCATCGCGTTCTTCTAGTTGCTCACGCAACTGTTTTACTGAAAGTTGTACTAGCAGCATCTTCGATCAGGCACACACGTACTTTTTAAATGTTCTTTCGTACAACGATCACTACCGAACTACGCGGATGTTCCCGACGAACAATACTTTTCAAAAGTTCAAAAGTCTCTTTTTTCCACTGTTGGATTTATCTTTAAATAAATCAATTGTCCTCACACGGTGACACCAACTGTACCGTTTTTAAATAAAACGAGCGGTTCGAATTTATATAAATATATTTATTTATAACTTTACAGTTCGGTATTCTCTTATAAACTAAACTTATTCCTAAGATCGTTACATATATATATACTAAAGTTACTATTTTCTAGAAAGTTCCCACCTCTAGGCGAACGCGACAGATCTTTCTCGAAATATCGAGTCGCTTTCGAGATGCCGCCGCGCCGCATGGAAGCATGAGGTGCTGTTTCGAGATGCAACCGTTATACGTGCCTCGTTAAATGCACGTTCGTAACAATACCTTATTTTTTGCCGACAATTAGAAAATGCAATAAAATATAGGGTGTTCCATAAGAAAAAATATAAATGAATTGAAATGCCGCGCTTTATTGTGACACCTCATTTATTTCAGAATAATTTTAAAATGTAGTCTTTATCAACCTACATACTATACATTTAAAAAAATTTCAAAATCTTTTACCATTTCGCTGTAATCTTCCGTCTCGTTAGTGGTGACTCACGCTGTATATATTTATTTGAGGTTTAACCTTAAATGTTAATAAAAAAAATGTTTTTACAATAAACTAGTGATAGAACTACAATAAAAACATGAAGAGTCAGTATTTACTGATATTATTATCGATTTAATTATATTTATTATTTTATTATTATTATAATTTACTGTTTGTATTTTGAGAACGATTTCCGAAGTGGAAATTGAAACGTCAATAAACGTATTTTTATCTTTAATTGTGGCTTATTCCCAGTTTAATATTAATTAATTTACAATGCCACAAGAAAATAGCTTCAGAACAATATTATTATCGATGACACTGCATTATCAATATCCAAGATTTAGTCCAAGCTCCACATGTTTTCTTCATCTTTTAACATGTTCAATCGCCTTTTGTTTGGCAAATTATTTGCTACTACATTTCCATTGCCATTTCTTACTACATATATATTTATTCATTTTAAAATTCAATTAGAGTGTGTTTCCAATACTGTGGAAATAGAGCGTTTTTAGTCCCAATATTTAAATCAGGAGACTTTAATCAAATATCTACAGAACTGTATGTATTTAATCAACAATTCCTAAACTCTGAGATAGTCTTAATTATGATCAACTCTATTTTTATTGTAAGGAGTTGTTGATCAGTAGGTAACATGGATTTAGTTCGAGGAAGTCCAATATGACAAATTTATTATTGTTTCAACAGTCTGTTGAGGGATTTTGAGAGGAAATTTAAGATGGATATCATTTCAACAGTCTGTTGATTGATTTTGAAAGGAAATGTCAGATGCATATCATATACACTGACTTCTCCTAGGCATTTGATAGTAAAACACAGCATCTTGATGGAAAATATGGGTCTTTTTGTCTTTTCCAATTATACGTGACCTGATTTGCTAGTTTATTATTAGACAGGATTCAACAGGTTCGACGGATTCGAATAGGTGGTTACACGCCACATTATGTATATCATCGGATGTACCATAGGGTGGCCATTGTTCACCATTACTTTTTAACATTTTCATAAATGATCTAGTATTATTTTTCAAAATAGTTAATTTCTTTTCTAATAATCTGATTTATAAAAACTTCATATCAGGATTCGAAATTACCATATACACGATAATGTTTTGGAATAGCTCCATACAAAAACTATCGGGAAAATATGAGTTTACGCCGGTTTAATATTTAACAGTTGGGACAATGTCATTGAATGTTCTCTGTATAAACGTGAGACTTTGCATTTGCAGTATAAATAAATAAATAGATTACGGTAGCGGTTGTATTATAAATATAATATTTAAATAAGAATAAACATATATCGATAGACCCATTGGTCAGAGGAGAAGAGAAGAGGAAGATCCAGAACAAGGTTCTTTAATAACACCGATGAAGATATCAGAAATGTGGAAATACGTGCGTAGCGGAAGAAGGCGATGGTTAGGGACTGTATCGTAACGATGCACTAATAAGAAGTGATTGTAAATTTCTATTTTGCTCGACTGTATAAGTAAAAGTAAACAAATAAAAAATGGCCACAAACAATAATCGTAGAAGATTCAAATAGGCATTTACAATTTAAGAACGCACTTTTGAAATGAGTACGTTATGCTCTTTTGTCACGTATCGATAGGATGAGATGTAGTAATGTACCTAATATAGTTGGTCTGGAAAATGCTGAGTTATCTTTTGTTTGGTATGAGTCCTTATCGTCATTTTAATCGTGGCTTTCAAAATTACTAAATTTAGGCAAGTGTTGTTGAATTATTTTGGTGTACTATTGGTAGTGTTCTGAAGTTATTTCCTTCTGACATACAGTTTCGGCAAGTTTTCAACTACCGTATACGTTATTCAGTATGTGAAACAAAGATAACACTTAATTGTTTGAATATAAGTGAGAGGCAGTCACCATCTTGAAGGAGTAGGTATGACTTTTAAACAGTGTTGCTATATTTCTGTTACATTTTCCTTCTAAAATTTTAGTCCGATACATGAGTGTAAAATAATATTTAAATCCACTACAGTTCATTGTAGAATGAAAATTAATATTGTCCCAAAAAACTCAAATAAAGTAGCCACGTAATTGTTATTTTCTAATCGATTCTATCAACTATTTAATTAGTTAACAAAGAACATTGATTTAAGGAATTTATGTGTGGCAACAACGCATTATTTCCCCGACGAGTTGAAAAATTTTAAGCAACGTCACAGTATAAAGAGGTTCCAGAGGAATCTTGTGGCAACGTCTTCTTTCACAGTGCGAAGCGTATAGGTACACCGATACATCCCGGACAGCATTCAGTAATAATATATAATAACAACATATAATAATAACATATTCGAGTTTTAAATGTAATTTTTGTAGATTTTTAGCTGTGGTAGCTAGGAAATAAAACAATAATTAACTTAACAAACATTAACTAAATATAAATATTATTTTTATAAGAAAAAACCAACTAAAAAAATTATTCTAAATCATTAAAATTAAAGGCATTTTAAAAAAAAATCTCTAATCAATTAAATGTTCAAACAAACCACCATTTTGCTCTAAACAAAATCTGAATCTATCAATTAAAGCAAGACTCATTGCATTTAGCTGATTTGGTTGTATTCGACTACAAAGTTGAACAATTTTTTCTTCCAATTCTGATAAATTGGTGGCTCGTTCGAATTCATGCCGATATAAATTTGATTTATGTTTAATTTGTGCTAAATCTGGTGATCTAGGGGGCCATTTTATTGTTCCTCGTGTAGAAATTAATCGTCCAGGAAATGTTTGTTCCAAATAATTTGTAACTTCGATTGCAGTATGTGCTCGGCAACCATTCTATTGAAACCAAACATTATCGAAGTTGACCGCAAGGTTTCGAACTGCTAGAATAATGTGATTGCGTAATAAATCTAGATACTTTCGTCCATTCAGATTTCCCGTAATAAAAATGGACCAATTATATTATCGTTATAAATGCGAGTCCACACATTTAATTTCTTTGGGTATTGTGTTTTCACAGCAATACTCAAATGTTTATTTTCCCTAGACCAATAGCGGACAACAGATGGATTATGACGTTTATGGATTGTGAATGAAGATTCATCGGAAAACAAAACATTTTTTAAACAGTTATTGTTCTCATTCGATTTCTTCATCATAGTTTCACAAAATTCCATACGTTTAAAATGATCGCTTGGAAAAAGTTCTTGGATGTTCGCACTTTATAGCAATTGTATCTATTTCTTTTTAAAATATTCCTTACAGTTCTCTCCTTTAGGCCAACTTCATCCGCAATTGTGTCTACTCCAACAAGGCGTTTCTTTAGCAGTTAAATAAACTTGCATTTCACTAGCCTCGCGTTCAAGAGAGATTTGTTTCGATCGTGGTTGATCCCTTGGACGACATTTCGTACAGGTATTTATGCAACCGAAATTTTCAAAGTTTTTATAATTGATCGTACTGTTTTCTCTGTCTGAATTGGACGATTTTCAAAAGCAGCAATAAATAACTTTATTATTTCTACAATAGAATGGTTCCCATAATACCATTTGAATCTTTTCTTCTTGAAAATATATGCTTAATATGTTAATTATTTGTTTTCAACCTTTTACCACCACAGCTAAAAATCAAATAAATAAACCTTACCTTATTGACCTTAAACCTGCTGTACAGATAAGCACCGCCTATTCTTTTAAGGGGAAATTGTAGAGAGGGCAAAGCGTTTATACTATTTGTCTGTCCACTGAAGTGCGTTATTTATTTAGCCCACGCTGTTCGAATATCAATTTCCTAATTCAGTGTTCTTTGTTAATTAATCAAGTAATGATATAATCGTTTAAACATTATGTTACACTCATGTATCCGACTAATGTTTTAGAAGGAATTATATAATAAATGATTAGAAGACCGCACAGAAAGGCACTAGATTTAAATAAACTTAGAAACAAAAATATACGACGAGTAACAGGAGAAGAAATAAATGAAAACCTCCGTTCAGTGCAGCAACAAATTAACGATACAAATAACGTTAACCAAAAATTTAAAGTACTGTTATATTTTTATAGTTCTAATTTATTGTCTTTATTCTAATTTATTAAAACTCACGATAATTTATTATCAATTTATGAAATAACTGTACAACTATTTATTACGTTCGTACATTTAAATACGCGAGCCCCGAATTTATCTTCTTACTAACTGCTCAATAAAATCTATGGTATTTATATATAAAATGCCGTTATCTCGAAAAGTCTGGGGATGCACCGATGACTCATTCAGCAGGTCTCGAAAAGTCAATCGCATTCTGGTAAATTCAGAGTGTCGTCGCCGACAGCATTCTCAGTAACTGAACTGGTTTTCCGACCCTTTTGTAGAATTCGATAGTATCTGACCTAGAACATTCGTGAATGAGTAAATATATTTACAGTTTTTATACGTGATAATATTTAAAATCGTAACAGTACATAAATACAGCTATACAAACAGCAGGAAAGAAACATCTTACAAAAACAACAACAAAGAATAAGGGGTGGATGACACAAGATATACTAGACTTGATGGAACAAAGAAGAAAGATCTAGAATTACCCAGACAAATACAAAGAAATAAATAAACACATAAAAAACAGAATAACAGAAGCCAAAGAGGAGTGGGTTAAAGAACAGTGTGAAAAAATGGAAACCTATGAGAAAAAGTACGATGCGTTCAATATGCACAAAAAAGTAAAAGAGATAACAGGAAGCATAAAGAAATTCCAAATAGGTAAACTTAAAGACAAAGATGGAAATCTTATTGTAGATCTTGAGAATAAAGTAAAAAGATGGACAGAATACCTCAATGAATTATTTGAAGACGATAGAAACAACTTAACTCATATAATCAATGCAACTGGGCCAGACATATTGAAAGAAGAAGTAGAATACGCAATAAGAAACGCTAAAAATGGAAAAGCAAATGGACCTGATGAAATTCCTACAGAACTGTTGAAGCTTTTGAATGATAAATCCGTAACCATAATATTACATCTATTCAATACAATATACAGTACTGGTGTAATACCTCAAGAATGGTTGCTGTCTACGTTTGTCCGCATACCGAAGAAAACTAAGGCAATGTAATGTTCAGATCATCGAACAATCTCCTTGATGAGTCACCTGCTTAAAATAATTCTTAGAGTCATCCACAACTGAATCTATCAAAAGTTAGATATCGATATTAAACGATACACAGATGGGATTCAGAAAAGGATTAGATACAAGAGAAGCTCTCTTTGCCTTAAATGTCCTAACACAGAGTCTAGATGTTAACCAAAAGGTGCATGCCTGCTTTATAGACTTTGAAAAGGCCTTTGACAAAGTACGCCACAATCAACTCAAAGAAATCCTGGAAGATAAGAACATCGACACTAGAGACATACAAATAATATTAAATCTGTACTGGAATCAGCGATCTAATATAAAGGTAGAAGACCAAACATCGGACGAAATAGAAATAAACAACACCCATTCCGATCATTTCAAATCAGAGGCAGGTGTCAGGCAGGGATGCATAATCTCGCCAACTCTGTTTAATATCTACAGCGAACACATTATGCGAAAGATGCTAGACGGATGGAAGGGCGGAATATCAGTAAGAGGTCAAAAAATCAATAACTTGAGATATGCTGATGACACTTAAATAATCGCGGAAAATCAGGAAGAAATGGAAGACATAATGAGATGTTTGGAGAAAAAAAGCAAAACATATGGACTAAAGCTAAATACCTTTCATATACCTGGGGTCCCTAATAACAAATGACGGAGGGTGTGACAGAGAAATACGTAGAAGGTTGACTATTGCTAGAACAGCCATGATGAAACTGATAGCAATTTGAAAAAATTCTAGCATAACAATACACACAAAACTAAGGCTGGTAAGGGCGCTCATTTTTCCCGTAGCCACATATGCATCCGAAACGTGGACCTTAAAGAAAGCGGATAAAAATAAACTGGACGCTTTTGAAATGTGAGTATACCGCCCCATGTTGAGAATATCCTGGATTGATCATCGCACTAACGTATCGATACTAGAACAACTTAAAGTAAAGGATATATTGCTTAAACAAATACAACAGAGATATTTGCAGTATTTTGGACACATTGCTAGAAGAACAGGCACGATGGAAAAACTGATAGTCGAGGGTAGAGTTGAAGGAAAAAGACCTAGGGGAAGATCTCCAAGCCGTTGGGTAGATCAAACAAAAACATTGATTAACCAAGGGTTACATGAAGCCGAACAACTAGCCCAGGACCGAGAAGGATGGAGGGAAATCCTAAAAAAACTGAAGGTCTGATGGTGTCACCACATTCCAAAAGGGATTAGGACTGAGGAGGAGGAGAGGAGTACGACAGGGTTGTATATTGTCACCGCTTTTGTTTAATATCTACAGCGAACAAATATGCCAAGAAGCTCTCTCACATGCAAACGAAGGGATAATAGTCAATGGAGAAGTTATCATTAACATTCGATATGCTAATGATACTGTGATAATGGCAAGAAAGGTGGAAGATCTACAACATCTAGTTGAAAGTATGAATGAGATATGTAATAACTACGGCATAAGGATGAACGTCAAAAAACCAAATACATGACCTTCAGTAAGAATCCAATACATGACACTAGTATCGCAATAAACGGTACCCAACTTGAAAAAGTAAGCGAATACAAATACTTGGGAACCCTAATTAATGAAACAGGTGACCAAAATCACGAGATAAAAAGACGTATTGAAATTACCAGGTCTTCCTTTATAAAAATGAAAAAAATATTTTGTAATCGTGATATTAGTATTCAGCTACAAACTAGCATGTTAAAATGCTATGTATTCAGTACTTTGCTTTACGATGTTGAGGCATGGACTCTTAAACAGAGAAATATTAAAAATCTTGAAAGCTTTGAGATGTGGTGCTACCGCCGTATACTAAAAATAAGTTGGGTGGATAAAATTACAAACGAAGAGGTAATACGTAGAATAAATGTCGATACAAAAGTTATTATGAATATAAAAAAAGAGAAACCTTGAATACTTAGGCCACCTAATGAGAGGACAAAAGTACACGTTCCTACAAAATATAATGCAAGGAAAAATCGAAGGACGCAGAAATCCAGGCCGTAGAAGGTCCTGGATGAGAAAATTAAGAGAGTGGTATGGCTGTACCACTAACGAATTATTCAAAACAGCTGTTAATAAAATTGGAATGGCCATAATGATATCCAATCTCCGATAGGAGAGGCACTCAAAGAAGAAGATGTAATAGAAATTTTGCAACCACTGTTTAAAAACACTAGTCAACAAATTAAAAAAAAGGTGCGACTCATGTCATAATGGATATACCGGGGGGTTTTAAAGCATCCTGATTGCGAATTCAAACACCAAAATTTTTCACCACGTATATATTTTGAGTTCTAGAATGCATCAAATAATGTTATTTACAATAAAAATTCTTCTATACTATATATAAATAAGTCCAGAACTAAAAACAAAAATTATGGTAAGGGCTTGCTAACTATGGGCTTTTGTACACAAAAGGTTTGTGCCAACACGCAATTTTTGTACCGTCCGGAAACCGTCACGAAACTACTTGTACCGTTTTTAATGCGCATGTTCATCATTTGTATCGTCTGATGACGGTAATTTGGAAACTGATGTTGGAACGATTTTCTGACAACTGGCATAATTTGGTGACAATCTACCTAAATAATTCTGGTTTTTAACCCTAGGTTCGGCTAATAGGACCGATCCTAATAGCTCCAAATCATCCTCACTACTGTAATATCAGAAAAATCAGTAATTCCTTCGTCGTCAGTCATATTTATAAAGTTATAAATAACGAAAAACAAATATATAAATAAATAACAAGTCTATCTTAAGCACCTGATAAAATTATTAACCCAACTTCTTCTTTTTTCTGAACAAATTTACAGTTTTAATATAAGATCTAAGTTAATCTGGACTCAACAAATTTAAAAAAGTGGAATAAAATTCTAGTGCGCAAGTCATCCCAACCAGTACATACATTTGCCAGATTACTAAAATTATCGTCACGAAACCGTCACTGAGCGATCACAATTTTTGTTGGAACGGTTGGAAGGACGATGAGATGAACGATCATATTTTTGTTGGAACGTATTTTGTTTAATGCGCAGGAGCGTAACCGTTACGTGACGGTTTTTCGTTGTGTTGGAACAAACCTAAATTCTTTGCAAACGCTGATTTACTTTTATACTCTATATCACTTCTCTCATGAGGAACCAACAGTAATCTCTCATCACTGCTGCATCCCATCTTCCCTGGTAGCGTTGCTCCATTGTGAGAATATCCTGGTGGAACCTTTTTCCTTGCTCGTCTCTGACCGCACCCAAATTTTCCGGGAAAAAATTTAAATGGGAGTGCAGAGTGTATTTTTTAGAGACAGGCGACAGCCCAATTTGCAGTAATTTTTAATTAGTTCTACAACATTTTGGTCATTTTCTTCTTTTTTTCCAAAAACTCGAAAAGAATTCTTTTGAAAGAAATCCATGCAGCTAACTCAACATCATTTAATTTTTCATCAAACTGTTGATCGCTCAGTATTTTTCTGATTCGTGATTTGTGGTCTAATAAATATCCCTTCTTTAAGCTTCGTTCGCGTCACTTAGCTTAGAAAAAATTGTTTAAGGTATTGTTGTATATTTATTAATTCTAATTTATTGTCTTTATTATTTATCAAAGGTTCTATATTTATAACACTTACAATTTTTAAAGTTTATTTATACTAATAATTTATCTTACACTGATAATTACATAATTTAATTATACATTTAAAAAACCCGCCGCGATTTTCTCTTCTCACTGATGTTTTTTCCAAAAAGGTTTCTATTTATATAACATGTCGTTATTTCGAGAGTACCGGTGATTCCCTCTGACTAGACTAGAAGGTCAATGGGCTGGATCTTCATTCGACCGGTTTCTGGAACCTTCGAATCGTAGGGGAGCGACCGTTTCAGGTAGATATTACCTGGAGTTTCTGCCAGCTAATAAAATCTAGAACATAAAAGTGAATAAACAACATGTTTACAGGTTTTTAATATGACTCATATTTTTTACGTAACAGTATTTAAACGCATCTCCTTCTTTATCTAATGCTTTAACGAAATTTTTAATCACATTAGCTTGACCTGGTATGTACTGATCTCTTGCTGGCCATTATTTAACTTGGTAATGGTTCATTGTTGCTCTACTGTCCCAAAGACAAAGAAAACAGAAAAATTTTGTAAATCCTCCCTGAAGACTTAGTAATAATCCGATGACTTTTAAGTCACCACATATTTGCCACTCATATGTATCATAGCTTACTGCATTTAGGATCAGCGACATACTTTCTTGTGTTTCTTTCATATCAACTGCATGCGCAAGAGGAATAGATGGTCTTTTGTTGCGGTTATGGAGCAGAACTGCTTTTAGACATGATTTAGAAGAATCTATAACCAAATGCCATTTTTCTGGGTTATATATATACTATACTAGGATATATATATATATATATATATATATATATATATATATATATATATATATATATATATATATATATATAGAGAGAGAGAGATTGAACGAATTTAAAACGGCTCATACAATTTAATATATGTCTGTTTGAACTGCATTTGAAATAGTGGACCAATATAAAACTTGGACAAAAATTAATCCATGCCTGGGTTTAGACATTGTATAAAATATCGTTCAACTATCTGTCTTGCAACAATGTTGTTTGCGTAACAATGTTGCCAATCGCCGTGTAATAATCCTATTTGCGGATCTTTTTGAGAGTTATATCTTCTTCCTATCTTTAAATAAATCGGATATTTGCCTATATTTTTCATTGTAGTTACCAATCTACTACAACAGACTAATAACAAAAATAAACTTAATGGTTTGTAGTTATTTTCTTTTTTTCTTGTAAATGTTTTATGGATAACACCTTATTTGAGAAAGATCTAAAGGAATGAGGTTGGCAACACCGCTCAAGTGCTCAAGTGGTTTGACAGCATAATAAAATCGTAGCTTTTATTTGTAGCTTTTAATTTTTATGATTTCAGAATCCAGCAGCCCGCTGAAGTATTGAATTTTTATAATATAATTATTTCACAACCTTTTGTTGGCCAACCACCTACAGCAAAATTGAGCCGAAATACATAATATTTCGTATGTTCCGAATTTATTTCGTTCAATCTGTATATATATATATATATATATATATATATATATATATATATATATACTACTACTACTACTACTACTACTACTACTATTCAACTACCGTATAGTTATAGTACCGTATAGTACCGTTATTCAGTGGTTATTCAGCTGTAGCTTCCTCCGTGGTTGGTGTTGGTTTTTGCCCTGGAAACCATCAGGGTCTTCTAACTCTAATGCCACAAATTGGTTGCATTGCTCCTGTAGTGATCCTTTCCCAAGTTAATATGCTCCTTTTTTAACTTGGCTGCACCGTACTGAAGACGACCAATAGTCAGAAATACGTATATACGGTTGCCTTCCATCAGTATACCATTTTTGGTTTTTTGTTTTGCGAGACATGCCATTACTTTTTACTTTTATTATTCACTCACATTATCCTTTTCCATTTGTTTTAAACGTTTTAACGTTTGCCATTCCTTTCCCCAGGTAGCTGTAGCTTCCTCCGTGGTTGGTGTTGGTTGTTGCCCTGGAAACCATCAGGGTCTTCTAACTCTAATGCCACAAATTGGTTGCATTGCTCCTGTAGTGATCCTTTCCCAAGTTAATATGCTCCTTTTCTAACTTGGCTGTACTGAAGACGACCAATAGTCAGAAATACGTATATACGGTTGCCTTCCATCGATATACCATTTTTGGTTTTTTGTTTTGCGAGACATGCCATTACTTTTTACTTTTTATATATATATAATATATATATATATATATATATATATATATATATATATATATATCCCAATATCCCATCGTCAGTGCATACAACTACCCACCCAGAAATTGGGAAACTTTTTGTCACAAATTGTTTCCATTTTATTGATCTTCTGAAAAATATTTATATTTCTAAATGTCTCTAAACGACTACGAGCAATATGGTCACCGCTGCTTCAGCGATCCGAAAGTTTGATGTATTTGTTTTCCTACTTCATATATTCATCAAATCCATAGCAGCGTTTGCTAAAAGATTTAATCTTCTGCCCATTTCGTATATCCCAAAGGACAAAAAATGATATTATTCACTTGTTTTCATGCATGGCCATCGAAGTAGATTCGATCTCTGTCGAACTCATGTCACCTCTGGAGACATTGGTTGATTCCGAGTTTGAATTTGTATGAGCCCGAGTGTCTGACGAAGCAGGGATGCTGAAGTGACGTAGTAACACTCTATTGATACCGATTTGAATATTGGAAGTTTGACGAGAATTTGTCCTGCTACACCATATAAGCTGTAAATTTGTAATAATTAATGGTTACGGTTAATGTACAATAAATTAGCAAATAGTAGTCATAGTATTCTAATTATGGACTATTTTTGGTTAGTTTTAGAAGTAAAAAATATTACATAAGATCCATATTTCACAATAACTTACACAAATGAAAATTGCATTGTTTTTGTGTATACTTCCGATATTCTTTGTCTTGTTATCTGCGAATATTTTGTTTTAATATGTACATTGCAATTCTATTACAGAGATGAAAGAATGATGGAACACGTTCGTAAGATAACTCAACAATGCTGTGTGATAAACTCAACCCTTCGAGCCAATGTATCCGCTCTTTTGCATAATCTTCATCCCAGACTGACAGCCCTTGAAGCCTATGAAAAGTCGTTGGAAAACCAATGCTCGCACGTCGATGAAAATTTTACCGATATCTCTGAAATTTGCCCAAACCCCGCCATACTAGCTCAACAATTGACCCACGTAGAATTGGAGAGGCTATCGTTTATAGGGCCTGAGGAATTCGTGCAAGCATTTGCCAAGGAAAATCCTAATTTGGAGACTTCTTTCAAAGATATGAAGAAAACGCACAATTTGGAACAGTACGTCCAATGGTTTAATAGACTGAGCTATTTTGTAGCAACACAAGTTTGTAAAGTAAGTATCGTTTTTTTTTTTAATTGTATTAACTATTGTCTCGCGTATTTAAAAGGACAAGAATAATATTGATCTTAGATATATTCGAAATTCTCACAAAAATAGTCATTCAATATTTATCTATTTATTTATATTCTTATGGTTTCACCTGGAGTATACCTAGCCGCTAATTTCAGAGATGTAAATCGACTCTTTTATTGCGAATGGCTTAAACGGTATCAGTACAATAGATGGGCAAATCAAACATCTGCTGATGTCAAGCAGCAGCTCCCTTTTTCATACCTCAATTTAAACTTTATTATTGTAACCTTTAGGGGGGGGGTCAATAATAGTATAAATTAAAAATCGCGACTGAGTTCCGCCGTTGTGTCAGCCTCCATCTTGATTTTCAAAGAAAACCGTTTTTGTTCAATATCTCCGCCATTTTCATCTTTTTGACAAAAATGGTAAAGATTGAAATTGTTTTGAATGGGATTTCCTACAATTTCTTTTTTACAAATGTTTTCTTACGGTCGAAGTTAATGGAAAAAATAGTGGAAGGGGGGAAGCATAATTATCGAATTATCTCGTTAATCATTAGCTTTACGACATGAATGTACCTAAGCAAACAATTTTGATCTGTTTTATTTTTTTGCTAAAATCAATATTTAAAGTCGTAGGTTCGTTCCTGTTTATGGCTTTCTAGTTATGACGGTCACCGTAGCTGCTGATAACGGTCTTCGCGTCGTCTAGGGTTCTTTAAACAAATTTTTCCCTACTGCCCGAGTATTCGTAGGCTGGAACCACCAGACTGAATGCAATGTATGATACTGTAAGACAGCTTAGATGGAAGCAAAATACTTTGCCAGTCTCTATATTTCAAATTTATAAAATATAAGCATATAATGGGCAGAAATATCCGAGACGTAGTGTAGTTTTACAAACGTTACGAATGTGTCAAGTGAACTATAACTAGAATTTGTTTCTTAAACGGCGAAAAACCAAATAGATGTTGGTTGCTAAAAACGCTCAAAATATTCAAAATAGAAAATCCAAATTAACAACTATACCTTTGAGAAAATGAAAGAATACACATTATCTTGGATCGCTGGTAAATACACAAACACGACAAGCAACAAAATAAAAACACATAGCAATAGTAAGAACTCTCCATAGTCTTCAAAAACATCTGAGAAATAAAATCCTGAAACGTGCAGGCAAGGTTAACATTTATTAAAACTGGTTTTGATATGTGGGGCTGAACATGCTCTTTACCCTAAAACGACGAGTTACTACTTGGTATCCCTGGGGAGAAAAAAACATGAAAAATTTTTGAGGCTGGAAATGAAAATGGTGTATGACGTCCAAGTTCACTTTGAATAATTATACCAGCTATACAAATATCCAGATATTGTAAAATTTATTAAGGTACAGAGACTAAGATGGGCTGGACACATTACTAGGATGTCATACAATGAGTAAGCGGAGATATTGACATTCTCAAATCTAGTATCCGAAAGAAGTAGGGGTTGGCCACCTAGAAGATGGAGAAGATGGATTGATGATGTGAAAGAAAACTTTACGATTCTAATGGTCAGAAGATGAAGGGAAGTTGCTGGAAATCGATAAGGCTGGTGATTTCTCTGCGAGCAGGCCAAGATCCACAAAGGATTGTCGAGCCAATTATGATGAAAATATAAGCATGTTATCCAGATTTCAATATATTAGCCTATCATTATACATAAGTATCTCCAAATTCAAACCCAGAGACTGAGCAAAGTATATGTGCCATTTTTCAACCATCATGGTAGCTTAAAAAGGGTCCATGTATTCTGTATTAAATGAAAACAATTTATCAATTATTGTTTTCTGTCCTTTGTCCTAGTCTTACCCACGTGCAAAATTGATCTTCGAAAAGAATTCGTAGTTTAGATTTATGTAAAGCAGTCTATATCTCCAGAGTACAAATTCAAAATCAGGAACCGGCAAAGTGTATGTGCCCATTTCTGCGCATGTTTGATGATAACCAAATACTTTTTGCACATTATTACGGCTAGTGCAAAGACAGAAAGCAATCGTTGATAAATCGTTGTCATTTAAGGTCATCAGAGTAGATGACACATTTGTAAGGTTTAATCAAGGTGGAAAACAGAGCACATAAACTTCGCCAGTCTGTAAGTTTCAATTTATAGATATCTTTGCACGTCTGATGATAAGAATATATATTTTTGTGATACATGTTCGTTCCAATTTTTCCCTATTATTAAAAACAACAATCCTCACGGCTGAGGAAACAAAGAGATATGAAACATTTAAACTAAGGCTACCTTACCGTGTAAGAAAATAGGGTAAGACAACATGACTGCTTTTTATAATAGCTCTATTTTGAGCCTACCATAAGTGTTAATATTTTTAACTGCAAGTATTCCGGAACAATAGGTATTCCAGGTAAGGGTAGATAAGTAAAAAATCTTGAAAACTCGGAAGATCTGAAGAATATACATAGTTCAAAACTTACATTCAAATAAATATATACATATCCTTAGGTGAATCGCACTTATTATCTTGATCAAGTAATTGTTTATTATATTTACTAAATTTAAATTTGTGATGGATTCGGCCGTTACTGGAAATTCATTTTATATAACAATAAAACACTGAAAACTTTGTTTTCAAAACTTCCACAAAATTTATTATAATATCCTTGAGAAAGGCGCTCTGTCGAAAAGCTGTAATGATAAGATAGAATAAATTTTGTGGAAGTTTTGAAAACAAAGTTTTCAGTGTTTTATTGTTATATAAATTTAAATATAGGTATATGACTGAATTGAAATATAGGTATATGAGTATAGGTATATATACCTATATTACTAGTGTTTGTAATTTTGTTCTAAATGTGTTGTAATTGCCATACGATAAATAAATAAATAAATTTAAATTTATTAAAAAATATGTGAATGTTAGGTTAAAGGGTACACAGAACGTATTTGTCAAAACTCAGCTCTTCCAATAAACAGCTGAGGTTATTTACAGCGGTTCAGTCCAAGTAGCCTAAACGCATGGGTATGCTCCGAAATGAATGTATTATATATAACTAATGATAAACTGAGATAATTCCTTGTACTTTAATGTGTCATTATATTTTTTGTATTACATATAAAATAACTATATAACGAATACACCAATTAAAATCAGACT